>VZTE01007284.1:1328611-1394404 GCA_013397775.1 Eulacestoma nigropectus | reverse complement strand
TCGGTTTGGCCGGTCCCGGCCCTCCGGCGGGGCCGCTTGTTGTGCGGCCGTTGCCAGACAACGGCGCCGCGATCCGGAAAGGGGCCGAGCCCCGACTGCCGCATCTCCGCCCCGCAACTGCTCCTGGGGGGGTTGGAGCCTCCGGGAGTGCCCCAGAGGTGCTGCCAAGGAGGAAAGGAGGGAGGTTGGGAGGCGGGCGCTGCAGGCCGGGAGAGAGGCGCGTACCCGAGCTGTCACTCTTGGAGAAATAAACCTGATCTCCTGGGTCTAAAAGTTTTTCGAAATTAGTGTCTTTTTGGATCAAATTACGTGCTCTGAAAAGTAGATAAGCCCTGTAGTGGAGGGAAGGTAACTCGCGAAACTTGTTGCTTGTTTGTTCAGAGGATGGATTGCCTTCTCAGTTGCGAAAAAGTCGCTTTGCTTTAGTCAGGAGTTTATTATTTGTGAGCGGCCAGACCCTGGAATCTGTGCTTTTTCATCAATGAATTTAAAAGAAAAGTACAGGGAGGGCATCTCTGGCAGCAGTAGCTTAATCTAAGTGCCATTCACAAGGGTACAGAAGCAGTCAATACTAATTCCTTAGGAAGTTTGGGTTAAACTTTGAACAGTGTTTCTTAATGACACAATTAGTGGCCGTGTAACCTGTAAGTACAATTACTAAACGTGGCATATAGTTGCTCTTTCAAAGCATTTTCCTCCTTGGCACCCATGCTGCAGTTCATGTGGATGGGAATTGTCATTTTGCCGGTGCTCCTGATGATATTTTAGTATCGTGGTAGCATAGAAGAGACGAAATCTGCTTGCACATGCTGGTTTTAAATTTTGTCCGTTATCCTGAGCAACTAGGAGGGGAAGGGAAAGATTAAAATGGAATACAGTAAACATTGCTTTAGGTCATAAAGTAGCTACACAATACGTAGGTAAATATAGTACATACAATACATATGCACATAGATGTGTTGAATACCTTGAATAGAGAGACATGCATTATTAACTCTGTTTGGGCATAGATCCAATAAAAACCTCATGTTCAGACTTGACTTACTGTTCTTGAATATCAATATGCTTTCTATTGCTTGGTATGTTTGCTTAAGGTGAAGTCTACCTAGGTGACTCTGTAATTATTCAGAGTTTCTTTTGTAAAAACTCTGAATAAGGAAAAGAGGCTATGAAAATCTAACTTCTTCTTGAAAGTAAATATGTAAAAATATTTTTATAGGACATTTTCAGACAGTACTTGAATATATAGTAGCAGTATGTTTAATTGAATTTCACTGTGAATAATGCATTGTTTTGGGATTGCAAGTTATCCAAGATTTAAAGTTGCAAGAGCTAAAGGAAAGATGACAAATACATGATATCAAACATTTTTTAGAAATAGCATTTGCAAAATACTCTGTTTTCCAAAAGGCTTGAAAAATATGTTTACACCTCGTGATTTTGAGGGCCTATGAATGGACTTTTAAGTATTTACAGCGTATTTCGACTTTCCCTTTGCGCTCTGCATGTGCCCATGGAGCGATGTCTCCCAGCTTGGTTTTGAATCTGCTACTTTTACTAGTAGTTGCAAGGATCTAGAAATGCACAAAAAGAATTCAGATGCCTTGCTAAACTGAAAATAAAGTATTTTGTTCTGAATTGGTGTTATAGTGTCAGGCTGTGCCTCAGTGTATTTGTGCAGCCATGGGAAGCCAGTTTGAAGTTGAGAGTTCCCTGTGAGTTTGGTGCTGTTACCTCTGATATAGTTCACTGCACACCTGGGGGCTCTGGTAGCCCTCGTCTCAGATAGAAATATGTTGTTTCTTTATTTTTATTGTGTTTAGTCATGATCTCTTCACATGGTACAGTAGATGATAAAATTGATTAATATTCAGTAGGATATTTGCTTACATGCTGGTATATTTTTGGAACTTAACAGTGTATGTGTCACATTGAAGTTGTCACTCTTTTGCTTAGAACAACTAAGAAATTTTTCTTTTTTGGTATAATATATTCTTTTTCCTTATCTCATAAAATTTGCACTCATGCATATTTTAAGAAGAACAACTCAAGTAGAAGGATGTTAAGACACAAAATGTCTAGATATTTCTAAGAAGGATTTGGCTACTCTTCCTGGCAATTGTGCTGTATTAAAGGTATGCTGAATCAACAGTGCTGTAGCATTAGTCAGCTTAGTGTTCTCCAAGGCCTGTAGTTGCCAGCTTTCTTCACACCAATTGAATTACCTGTGTAGTTCAGCTGTAACTGTTTTGTCTTTGGTTTTTAATTTATTACATTGCCCTTTTGAGCAATATGATAGGAGTGCAGACTGCTGGAATATTGATTGTCTTCCTCATGCTAGTTAGAAAATACACTGCAAAGACTCCTTCCCTTACGCCAGCCCTCAGAATAAGTTTGTTACCATTCCCATACAGTGATTTGGAAACAGTGCTAGAGTTTATAAATGCTGTTGTAAATAGAGGTAGGAAATATAGATGTTCCAGTCAGTGAGCTTTTGGAAAGGCTTCTCACAGTGCCTCCTACGTGTGGTAATTTTCCTCTTGATGACTATGCAGCACGGGGTAGGTGATGAGACCAACTTCTCAACTCTTTAGTATGACAAGTTGTTTCACCCTTTCTGAACAGTTCTTTCATTATTGTTATGTAACCTAATAGGCTAAATAAAATTTACCATGCCTGGAAACTTAACCTCTTTCAGATTTCTTTTATCCTTTATCAGTGTGCAAAACTAATGAGATTAAAGATTTAGGACAAATCAGATGGGGATATTTATTTTTGGCATTGATTGTCCTGTGTTACCACTGGGAATTGTAAATGGGTTGGCCTAGTTTTGCCTCCTTTGTAACAGTATTATAATTTTATATTATGAATCAAAAAAGAGAAAAAGTTTAAAGGAGTACATTCTAAGGAATACATCAAGCAAATGTATTCTTTAAATTAAGTTAGCATGCAGTTGTTTCACCTTAGAATTTATGCATTTTTTACTTCCATTTTGCTTCTACTGATAATTTATCTCAGTCTCTCTGGACACATTACATTTACCTGTGTGCTACCTTATTGTCTTTGAGATGGTGGTTTGGGTTTTTTTGTTGCTGTTGTTTTTGAGTTCTTTGATCCTCTTCCTGAAACTGTTTTCTAATAGACGTTTACCATTGGCCTATTTGCTTCCTACAATCTTATAAAGATACTGAATTCAGAAAAACTGCTGTCTTAGTTTAGGTACTGGATGTGATGGGATTTTTCAGGAACCTGCATAAGCAATCCTTTTGCTTAAGGTGCATGGAATGATTTGAGGGTCATAATTTTCTTCTCAGTTTCATGCTTCTTGTAAGCATGGAATATAACTTGAGGAATTTTTTTTTTTTTTATCGTTAGGCTTGGTTTTGTAAAACTCCTCCTCCGGTGGAGTTGGTGAAAATGCTGAGTGGAAATTAGGATGAGTAGGCTTGCATGCAGTTATTTTTGGTTTTGTTTTTGTTTTTGCATAAGTAGTTAGTATTCAGCTTTGTAGTATTTTTAGTTCTGATAGGACTATTCTAACTCAACTTTGGTACAGTTCTATTGACAGGAATTGATTGACTTTAGTTTTTATTATGAGGTTGTTGAAAGCAGGAATATATGCTAAATTTCGCAAATAAGGTGCTAAAATTCCTGCTCTGAAGGACTTTCAGTTATATATGCAAGGTGCACAATTAATGGAAGAGAGGTAATTAGCTCTTCCTCAGAGCATGTTTTCTTACAGATCAGTGTCTGATTCTCAGTCAATGCTTCCTCATATCCCTGATTTTAGGATTATTGCAGACTTGTAGCTGTTCTTATTGCCTCTGCTATTTTAGTGGTCCGGGAGGTACTATTGTCTCCAACTCCAGAAACACTGTGCATATATTTTGTGAGGGTTTTTAAAAAAATTCATGTTTTGTAAGCTTGATTATTTTCAAGACTTCTCATGATAGTAAGTTAAGTGCAGAATTAATTGTATGATTTGGTCCTTATTTTAGACTGTACTTATATTTTGCACTTTTTCTACTTTTTTTCTAGTGATTCCTTCATCCTGTTTACTTCTCTGTTTTCTGATTTTGATTTTATAGTTCACTAAGAGTAAGCTTGTGCTAGTGTGTAGCAAGGGGTCACTGGTAGACTTGCAGTTTGAAAAAACAACCCCAAAACACTTCAACCATGTTAGGGAAAAAGATTAGAGAAGTATCTTCAGTCTTGTAAACTGAAATCTTTGAATTTTCTCTCTCGTGAAACATCAAGTAGTCTCCTCCATGGATGGGTTTCCCAAGTCAGTTGTTTTGTTGACCCAGCAAACATCTTAAGACTTGTAGTTCTGAGGGAGAAATTTGATTATTTTTAACTGTTGTCTTAAGCAACAGTAACTGAGCTTTACATTTTTGAGGTTCTAATTTAAATGCCATGTTCTACATCTTTTCTGTAACCTTAGAAATGATGGCGGATGATTTAGAAAAATTTATTGAAGACCAGAAGGCCAAGTTGGCACAAGATAAGGCAGAACTTGAAAATGATCCACCTTACATGGAAATGAGGGTAAGAGTATAAAAAAGCTTTCCTGAATTTAAACACTTGTGTTGCCAAAGCCTTGATTGAAACTTGCTTTTACTGCACTCTTAAAACTGTATTTGTTGTTAAAGAATATATTAAAGATTTATCTATTCAGAGTAATTTCCAACTTCAGTACTTCATATCTATATATATATTTTTTTTTAAAAACCTGTTCGCCACCAAGCATACACAGTAAGATTTATGTTTTACAAGTGAGAAAAGTCTTGTGCATGGCTTTTATTACTCCTTCACCTCTCCCTAGGGAAGCTGATTAGCAGGGATCTGTCCTCTGCCCACTGAAGAGGTTGGGTGTTGGGGTGGAGATGGAAGGTATAAATATCCTCAAAATTTCTGTTCCAGAAACTACGAACTATAAAAGGCAAATAACAATTAAAAAAATTCTGTTCTTATCACAGTTTTCCTATTAGTAATTTTAATGTGTTAATCCAGCATTACTTTCAATCTCTCTGTTCTCCAGTGCTAATAATTACAGTACTAATGTTGTTCTTTCATGTGATATTTCCTTTACTTTATGATGCAGTAAGGCATTTTGTTTTGTTTTCAGAATAAGGAATCAGAGAGGCTTTCTGAAACTAGCAAGATGTTAATCTCCATGGCTAAAGAAAATATACCTCCAAATAGTCAACAGAACTATCCTTTAGGTATAGTATATATTTTTTAATATGTCTTCTAGATTTAAGTAGCATTTCATTATCTTTGACAATTTTTGGAAGGGAATTACTGCTTTGTATCTTTAATCATTAGGATGATCATTGTAATTCAAGTGCATAATAATTCCCCAGTCTTCCAAAAGTCTTGGGATTATATGGGATTTTTTTTGTAGTTAGGCTTTTTTTTTTTTTTTAAATCAGGAAAATATGCCAAAAGCTTTCTCTTTCTTCTTGCAAGGTGATGCCATTAAAAATACCCCAGATGAACCAAACAAAAAAAGAGCAACCCAAAAAACCTGCTTGCCTTGATAGGTGATGTGTCCTTTCCTATTGTATTTGGGTGGAGCAAAATCTTTGAAAGTCCATCTTTCATCTGAACTTCACTGCAAGAGAGTACTTTCCCTGTATGTGGGAAGTAGGGCCTCTTTCTTTCAGCCTCTTAGCTTAAGAGTCCTAGTCCAACTTGGCTAAGATGCACACAGTTATACTAATTTTTTTTATTAGGTAGTGTCTTTCAGATGTTTAGGCAGTTTGAACTGTTTTTATGCTATTTTAATTTTGTTACAATGTAGTCATTTATTGTACAAGGAAAGAACAAGGACTTCATTTTGGTTGAATTCTTAACCAAGTGAAATGGTTAGATTTGTTTGGTGTGGCTACCAGCTTAATATCCGTTTTCTTTATATATTGTCCTTTTTCTTCTTTTCCCTGTGTTCTTTGTGATGTTTGATTGAAAATGTGTGACAGTGTTCTTTTCTCCATTTTCCTGTTTCTGCAATGTGCCACCTTTCCTTAGTTGTCCTACCATCTCCCTTCTGTAGGCACTACTGTTTTTTCTTAGCTACATTTGTGTAGCTCAGGTTTGTCCTGAGAGCTTTAGAGCTTTTCTGTGTCCTATTTCTTTTTGATAGGTAACTCTTTTCTTTGAGATGTAGACACTGGGTTTGTACATCACTGATTTTCGTACTGTGCCTGCTCTAGTTCTGGTGTAATTCTGCAGCTTCCAGTGGGATGGAACCTGAGCTTGTGAATCTGTGGGTCTGAACTGATCTTAGCTGCATAAGTAAAAACATGGTTTTTATAGATGTAGTATAAATAGAACTTCCAGCCATCAGCAAGGCAAGCTCCTCGAAGACCTTTAGAGGAAAACGTCACAGAAAAATACTCGAAATGATAATTGAATATTCCTTGCTTCCAGAAGTCATAATGGATAAACTTGGTTAGAGGGCAGCACTTGAATACGTATTTATCACATATTTTTGGCAGTTTTATTTGGTGCAGCAGGTTACTTCTGGTGCTGATAATTCTTTGCTTAACTGAGGAAACATATGATACAAAAAATAGAACACAATAGGTAGTAGCCCACTGGCTGTGACAGACCATTACCAAACAGTTAAGCTTTATGAATATTAATATAGTTTTATCTCTTGTTGGAGAGCTATAAGACCATGTCATGTTGTGTTTGTTACTGTAAATTTGACTTAACTGTTGACACCTGAATATAGTAACACAACAAATTATTACAGATGAGGGGCATTCAAGTGAACTTAAATGAAAAGAAAAAGTAGCTGTTGCCATGTTGTGGTTTAACTCCAGCTAGCAACTGAGCACAGCCACCCGCTGACTCCACACCAGTGGGGTGGGGGCAGAGAACTGAAAGAGTGAAAGTGAAAAAACTCATGGGCTGAAATAAAAACTCAATAATAACTGAAAAAAAAGTAATGAAAAGGGAAATAACAAAGAGAAAGAAGTAGAACTCAAGAAGGACAAGTGATGCAGATGTAAAACAATTGCTCACCACCAACTGACTGATGCCCAGCCAGTCCTTGAGCAGCAGATCCCACCAACCTCCCTCCCAGTCTTACTGCTGAGCATGATGCCATGTGGAATGGAATATCCCTATGGTCTGGAGTCAGCTGTCCCAGCCGTGTCCCCTCCCAGCTCCTTGTGCATCCCCAGCCCCCTCGTTGGTGGGTAGGGTGAGAAGCAGGAAGTGTGAGCCCTGCTCAGCAGTAACTAAAACATCTCTGTGTTATCAAAACTGTTTCCAGCAAGTCCAAAATACAGCCCCATACCAGCTACTATGAAGAAAATTAACTCTATCCCAGCCAAACCCAGCACTTTCTATAATAATCATTTGGGTGCTGAAATGGATGGTTGCTGATATTATTGGCTTTCTCTGCTTTAAAGCACTGTAATTTCCTGTGGATTAAATCAGATGGGGACTTGTTCCTTGGTAGCTACTAAGTATATTCCGTAGTTCTAGCAGCAATGTTGAGATTCAGACTGAATAAAGTTGCAGTTTTTTCTCAGCATTGAGATTCAGACTGAATAAAGTTACAGTTATTTCTCAACATTGCGTACATGGAAATGTTTATGTAAAAATGCATTTAAAATCTTAACATTAAAAAAAAATCATTGTCAGTGTGATTATATGTGGTTAATAGAATGTGAAATGGCAAATAAATACGGCAAGTACAGAATAAACATAAGTAACAAAACAAAAAGAAAGTTTATCTCTTATTCTGTCAGAAGAATTCGGACAAATTTTGCATGACGTTAGGTTGAACGTATGTTGACGGGAGTAATTTTATTCTGCTAGGCTCTGCTAAAGTAAGTTTTTGAAATGGGTAGTTTTCAAATATCTCCCAGATCACTACCCACAATTGTTATCTCAGTGCTTTTCTGGTGCAAAAGAAGTCCTTTGTAACAAAATTAATTTGAAACCATCTTTTGTTTGAATACTTCATGTATTTGAATCAAAGCACTGGATTCTCACTCCTTTTCTCTTTTTTTTTTTTTTGGTACTGAATTTCAGTGGCATCTGTGAAATTAGTGAATGAATCTTTCCTCCAACGTTTTAGTTGCTTTTGATCTTTTTCTTAGTTTTCTAGAATTAATTCAACAGTATTTAGGCATAAAATAAAAGGCAAGAGCAAGCAGCTGAAACAAACCATTTCTTCTTCTGTATTCTATTCCTCTTTATAACCCCTTTTCTGAAGTTTGAAACGGTAAATTATTTTTTTAAATGAAACTTACACTTACCTTATGTGCAAAATTAGGAGAAAAGTAACTTGCAGGTTGGAGAAGAAGTCTCCGTGCAGATTTTGGCTAGTAGTTGAACTCTGCAGGCTGTTTCAGAATAGCATAGGAGATACTTAATCAGGTATTGGGTCCTTTGGTTCTGCAGAAAATCAGGCTGCCTTCTGTTTGCCACTTCTTCGCTGTTACGCTGTTTCCCTGGCTCATGAGGATAGGATAAGTCAGAATGTACCTCGAGCCAGGCCAAACAATCTACCCTACAATAAATTGGAGCTGATCTAAGAGTAAGCCTTGAATATCCCTCTCTTTCCTCTTACTCCTTGCTCCTAATTTTACATAGATCACAAGATGTAGAAATGCTTTTAGAGAAACAATATGAAATAATGATAATACACACACACACACACAGATTTGTAATCTTTGTCACTAGTTGTGTGATTTTGTGGACTTCACTGCTCTCTATGGAGGGTGGTGGAAGTGACTACAGAGGAAGGCTTCTGGGGTAGAGGATGTTTCTTATAAAGTACTCTGAAATGTATTTTGGGAACATCAAACAGCTTTCATGGCATTATATTTTATTATATTTTAAGAGTGCAACTGTTATGAGACCTGATAATAATCTCAGGAAAGTACTAATGTGTTTTGGGTCTACTACGGTTAAAAACACTGAGGTGGAAAGAAAAATGATTATTATTTTTATCATATGGTCAGCTTCCCTCGAGTTGTGTAGGAATAAACAAATTTTTCACATGCTAAACAAATAGCTTGTTGCTTTTGTTTGCGAAGTATGTTTTCTATTATGTGGTAAACACAGCTTAAAATACCAGAATAATTTAGAAGCTCACATGTCAGAGGAGATTTCTCTGGAAACATATTTTGACAAAGGAAATATGTAAAATATTCAAATAAATTCAGCTTATGTTGCCTTTTTTCTTGTAATGGGAAGAAAAAGTCAAAAGATGAGAGGAAAACTAATATCCAAATACCAGTCTATTTTTCTATGCTTTTTACCCAACTACTCATACAGAAAAGATGTGGTTTTTTCAGCTGTTGTATAATTACTGGTTGCACAGTTTTTGGTTTTTTTATTGCTTATGTCTAATAAAAATCCAGATGTAGCTTTTGCTTTGTGTTGATGCGCAGTAGTAAATAATGATATTTAATGGCATTAAACTTTCAGGTGAGTATGGTTTGAGTTTACCTCTTGGAGAAGAATATGAACGAAAAAAACATAAACTCAAAGAGGAACTTCGACAAGATTACAGGCGATATCTTTCTCAGGTAAAGCTGCTTGTCTGGTTGCTTGACTTAGTGAGTCTCTTAAAATTATTCTCTCATTTAATTGAATGAAAATTAATATCTGTAGAAATTTTTTTAAGGAGGGATTCATTATGAGCAATGGCTGATTTTGAAGACTTGAGTGAAAGTAATTTCAAAATGTTACCTAGGAAGGGTTATATATTTTAGGCTTCTACAGATCTCAGAATCACAGAATCACAGAATCACTAGGTTGGAAGAGACCTTCAAGATCATTGAGTCTAACCCATGCCCTAACACCTCAACTAAACCATGGCACTGAGCACCACATCCAATCTTTTTTTAAACACATCCAGGGATGGTGACTCTACCACCTCCCCAGGCAGACCATTCCAGTACTTTATCACTCTTTCCGTAAAAAACTGTTTCCTAATATCCAACCTATATTTCCCTTGGCGCAGCTTCAGACTGTGTCCTCTTGTTCTGTCAGTTGCTGCCTGGAGAAAGAGACCAACCCCCACCTGACCACAACCACCTTTGAGGAAGTTGTAGAGAGTGATAAGGTCACCTCTGAGTCTTCTTTTCTCCAGGCTGAACAACCCCAGCTCCCTCAGTCGTTCCTCATAGGGCCTGTGTTCCAAGCCCCTCACCAGCCTTGTCGCCCTCCTCTGGACACGCTCAAGCGTCTCAAAATCCTTCCTGAACTGAGGGGCCCAGAACTGGACACAGCACTCGAGGTGTGGCCTCACCAGTGCCGAGTACAGGGGAAGAATGACTTCCCTGGTCCTGCTGGCCACACTATTCCTGATACAGGCCAGGATGCTGTTGGCCTTCTTGGCCGCCAGGGCACACTGCTGGCTCATGTTCAGTCGGCTGTCGACCAGTACCCCCAGGTCCCTTTCTGCCTGGGCACTGTCCAGCCACACCGTCCCCAGTTTATAGCGTTGCAGGGGGTTATTGTGGCCAAAATGCCGGACTCGTTGCCGTGTGACTTAGTACACTTCGTCCTGAATATTTTATTTATTTGTTTTGCTTCTTCCTTAGTTTTTTTTCTTAAGAATTTAAAAGCTGTTACTTCCTGAAGTACTTAGGTATTTCTATGGTCTGTAATTGGGGTAAGAATATCCCTATACTTAGTGTGACTCCATTTGACAGCTTCTTTTCAATTTTAGAAAGAAAAAACCTTTGATGTTCTGCTTAACACGATTTACTAAATGTCACAGTAAATTTAAAATTGAAATGATATGTATGAAATGTCATCATCTTGGGAATATTCTGTAGCTGCTCTTCATGAGTCAGAAAAAAATAAGGAACGAAATAATTTCTATTTTATGAAAATACTGTTTACCAGTGTCTTTAGTTCTTAAAATGAATGAATGGATTTGCTTTAAGAAAGGAAGTATTTTTTGTTAAGTCAAATATTTTTGACTCAAAGACTCCTTTTGAATAGTATCTTTTCCCTGATTTTTAGGGTATTTCACAGGCAAAAAGAAAGGTAGGGTGCCTTCAATATTATTTTTTTTCTTTCAAATTAGTTGCTTTTTGCTTTGTTTGAAAGCTTTATGCTCTTGGAATTTAAAAAATCATTTTTATTTTGTGCTTTGTGCATTTATGCATGCTGTAGTGATTAGTTGTGACTAACAGCATTGCTTGCTTTGTGCAAAATGATTACTTATATATATTATTTTCCATTTGTAAGTTTTTAAAACACTTGCTGATTTTCTTTTCCCTATGCAGTTGCCATTGTTGCTGTCTAATGCTGGCTGTACAATAGTTTTTATTTTAGTAGACATTTGCTTCAAGGATTATCAGTTACGTAGATATGAAGAGTTCACATACTTTTTTTTCTTGGTATACATACTTTAAAAAGCTGGAATAAAATACTAACCTATATAAATATTATAATATATCATCACAACCAGACTCAGGACTTTTTTCTTCCCTATCTCTATGAAGTCTCATCACTGGTGCTTAGGGAAGCAGTAGAGCCAGTTATTTAGCACCTACTGGCCAGAATGCAAGAATACAAACAAGTATTCTGAGGAGAAAATAACACCAGAAGTTATTTGCAAGCTTTGTTTAATTAATTTTAATTTTTAAAATATTTTTATACTTTCGTGTATCTGTAATTTTGAAATTTAGCTGTCCATCCAAATTGTTCAGATTGAGCAACTTCAGTAAAGGACCAAGCAGTAATGTGGTAGAAACACAATCTGCTGTTTTTTTCTGGGGCTTTGAATAACATGCATATGATACAGATTGTCTATATTAGCATGCACTAGGATTCTTGAATAGCAATAGCAACAGCAGAATAAACTGCCTTCTTAACCTCTAACCAAAATGATCCTTATATAATTTTGTTTCTTGTTTAATTTAAAACCCCAGATTATTTTCAAAGTTAGAATATTGTGTTAAAACTTACTGTTTCATAATTATCACCAAAGTACCAAAATAACATAATTTTTACATTAACTTCTAGTGTTTTATTCTCACCTGGACTTCAGTTTTACAAATTTAGGTGTACAAGGCTTTTTGTTTGTTTGTGTGTTTGGTCTAGTACATGTTAGCTGTATTAAGCGGGTAAGGACTGAGGAAGAACTAAGATAACAATCTCTAATTTCTTTTTCCCACCTAAAGAGATGGTGGAACTTTTAGCAGTTCTCACAGTGATAATTTTTTTGTTAATAACTTGCTTAGTCTCGCTTATCTAGAAAAATGCAGCTTCCGTATCAGATTCTAATTTTGGAAAATATGTTTTTAAGATCAGAGGTAATCTCTAGAGATGTCTTCAAAATGCATGAAAATTACTTAATAATGAGGATTACAATTTATTTACTTTTACTAGTAGAAGTAACTTGGTTTTCCATGTAAATCTAGTTGTCTTGGTGCTTGAATATTTGCATGATTATTAAATACATTGAATCTTTCAATGTCTAGTTTGAAATATCATTTATAATGATGTGGGTTTGTACTGGAACAGGTAGATCTCTTACTTCTTGGCGTTACTCTAGGCTTTTAGGCAACATTGCAACACAGATAACGAAAGGAAGCAATGGCAGAAATACTGTATCTCACCCATTCCCCTCTTCAGCTCACGACACACAATTAGATGACCTTTTTATTAAAGATAAATTGGATTTATGAATCATCAGATTTATAAAACATATGATTGACTGACTATGGCCTGGGGAAGCTTTTAATAAAGGAGTGATGTATGACAAATCTGCTAGACCTAAAGAATCTAAAGACCTGCTCCAGCATTGGTGTTTGGTTTGAAGAGCAGGTACTTTGATTTGCTGCACAGCCCAGTTCCCAAGCTGCAGCCCAAGCATCTATATGGAGCAACAAGATACATCTTTTGATGGGAAGTTCTGATCTGAAAGTGGCTGATGGTCCATAAGGAATTACAAGATTTGATGATGGGTCATTATCCTGAAAAATTTTGGCACTGCTGGTATGGAAAACACTGTTGAGATAAAGAGGTGTGCTACTGTTAGCATGAATTCTGTCTGTTAAAATAAGAAGTAAACATATTTTTTCTGCTGTTAGAAAAAACAATTTTTCATTTGAAGTAAGGAAGTGTCTTGGAAAACTTGTATGCTTGTACAGATGCTTGTGCTTTTGCTACAGAAGAACTGAGTGGGGTTTCTTTGAATGAAAATAGGGTTTTTTTACTATAGAGACTAACTTATGTAATACTGGAAATAGTGTAACATGGAAGAAGTGACAAACATTTTCAAACTCAAGCTTAAAACTTGACATTTACTTCCTGCGTTCCTTGTCTTCACTTCATATACTTCATGTATTTCAAAAACATCCTACATTTTCAAAATGTGAAGGTTATCTTCAGTCTTTAGTTCATTAAATTGCTCAAATTCAGAAAATATTATTCCTAACAGCTCTTTAGTGAGTAAGATTTGGTATTTTAAAATGTATTGAATGGTTTTAAATTTTTTTTTAATGTAGAAAAATTATCTGACTACTGGTGAAGTAGATCCATATACTCAGGGATTATCTCTTCCTATTGATGAGCGAAGGTCTGCCAAGGTAAATATATGAAGGAAATTAAGTAAATGGAGTATAACTTGAAAATGTACCTGAGTGTTGAAACTGTTATGGAAAAAATATTTCCACTTAAGTTTTTTTGTTTGGTTGTGTTTTTTTCTTTTTTTTTCCCTTACACAAATGAATGTTTTTGGAGGTGGTAATTAGTAATAATTTTCAGAAAAGTCTGGTCCTTCAATTTTTTTCTTTTAATTTTTAATCCTAAGTTACCTGTACCCTTAAGTTTTAGATATTTGGTTTTTATTATATAGATATAATTATGTACTGATACTAATTTGTGGTTTGCTATCTCTGATCCACACATTTAGAGCACTTGGTCTGTTCAAAACCTCTAGTGGTTGTGCTTGGGTTTTGTTCAGCAATCAATATTGATCTGATCTCCTGCCCTCACGCTGTTGGCCTTATAGTCCTTGTTTCTTTCTTGTGTTTGCTTGTAAATTGATCCATGAAATTGAATCAACAGAAACATTGTAGTTTATCAATAATTTATCAGTAATTTGTCAGTATTTTTTCTGACCAGCACCACTGGTTGGTTGTTAAAATTGGTCAAAGCACAGCAGAGATTAAATGCAAAAAGATAACTTGTGTCGCTGGAGAAGGACCAGACATTTGCAATCCTGGGAGTTTTGTTTGTTTTTGATTTTGTTTTTAACCTTTGTTGCCTTCAAGTTGCACTGTTGATCTGTGTTTGAGGCTATGCTGTCACTGCAATCTGGTGCAAGACTTCTGCTATGGCATGGATTGGCCTTGCCCTTGTGCTTACTTAAACTTTCTGCTCCTCTTGTGCTCTTGGTTTGGCTGTAGGAGGAGCCAGGTGAGAACTCAAAGTGAAAATTGCTTTTATGAAAAAGCCCTGTACTCCAAGTTTTACAAGTGTAAAAAAGGAGGCAGCAAGAATGAAACACCCAGAAAGGGGGAAAGGACTCCTCAGGAGCAGCATGCACTTCTACTGAGTTTATGTTAGCTTCAGGTTCTCATGAACTTCATATTAACCGTTGCAAGTATATGTGCTGAAACAGTGAAAAATAAAGTATGTTTGATTAATTCTGTGGAAATCAAAGATGTATTTGTACTGGTAACATGTCTTATCATTGGTGGATTTATATCATATCAGCTCTGTACAGGTGTGTTGTATTCTTTTTACCCATCTATTTGTTGCTCTTGCAGAACCTAAAAGCTGCCAGGAGATGTCACACTGTGCCCTGTTAATCAGTTGGCCTCTGGGCAGAATAATGAGAGGTTAACATTTGCATTTTGGTTTCCTTTATTAGGTCAAATGTGCAGTCACATAGCATATTGAATTTTGTGCTGAGTGTTTTGCCACCTGTTAAAGAACAGGTGCTAGTTTCTCGGCTTTGGAAAATGTGTCTCAGGCAGCTTCCATAGCTGTCTGCATGTTTTATATTGTCACTGTTAGAAAAGCTGTAGAAAACTTTTTTTTTCTGGGAAAAAAAAAAAAATTAAATGGTTTTGGAGAGCATTAGTCTAATCTGCAGAGTGTTTAGTAATCTAGTATTTATGTGGTGATTGAGGTATAAATTATTTTTGTTTGAAATTTGTTCATGAGAAAGTAAATTAATTTGTAATGTTCAGAATTTTTTAATACTTCTACTTTTTAATTGGAAAATGCTGCAAGGTAAAAGAGCCTGATGTGTAATACTGTAGTATAATTATCTTTTTTTCCTTTCTATAATTGTTGGAATCAGGTAGTATAAGAGATACCCCATGCTCTAAACATAAGGGACTAATATCATGAAATAATGCAAACTAGAGTTTGCTTTATCTGGAGACTTTTGTATTTCATGTTATGTTATTAAGCTGTTGAAGTACAATTCATGTATATTTTTAGACCTGAGAAAGCTGGTTATAAATGTTATCACCTTGCAAAAGCAGCTAGGACAACAAGCATAGATCCTGTTTTTCTTGGTTTTCCTTGCATTCATTACACTTTTGACTTTTTGCAGTCAGTTTAACTGCTTGTTTGAATTTGACAGTTCAAGTTATACCCTAAGATGTAATTGATACATCTTGTCTACAATTGTATTTGTTATCCTGTTTTAATTGTGAGCGTGGCAAGTCACAACTAACCTTAACACAAAGAAAGAAATTGTATGTTTGAAAATCAGCTGTAAATATGTTCAGATTGGAAATTAGAAGGTGATTCCTAGATGTTGGAGTGAGGCTTTGGTAAATTTTGAAATAGGCTTAGCAGGAGGAAACCTACCTGGTTTTAAAGATGGACCTTGATATACAGTAGTGTCTCTGGGGACTAGACTTCGTGCCCAAGAAGCTGACTTTTGCTTACAGATTTCAGATTAAGAGAAAGTGCTATGCTAAGAGAAAATAAACTAAAACGTCAAAGTAATTCAAGCCTTGTTTGTACATCACAAAAAATGAGAAGAAGGTGGGGGGGGACAAACACACAGTTTGCATTTATTCATTTAGTACTGCAGTTCTATGAAGTTAAAAGCTACTAAAAATGCAAAATTATGATGCCCTTTTCAATGCCTATTTTAGGAGAAATTACGGCTTGAAAGAAACAAGGAGTACAATCAGTATCTCAGGGATAAAGAAGAATGGAATGAAAGGCTAAGGAAATTAGGGAAGAAAAACAGAGAGGTAATACAGTTTTACAGTCTTATCTTTGACTCAGACATACAAAGTAAGGCAAAATACACAAGTAATGTTGTTCAATTAGGCCACAGTTTTATTATTTATTTATTTATTTATTTATTATTTATTATCTAAGCAAATCATGGTTACAACTCACACAGTGCAGTTCTTGATTCCTGCTTCTGTCATGTCTGTCTGATCGAAGGATGCTTTCATTCTTCTGTGTGTCTGAAGCAAATCCCTGGATTTTTCTTCATGATAAAAGTGGTATCCAAAAAAGCTGTCTATGTTGAACAAAATGTTGAACTCCACATAGAGTTCCTTAGCTTTTATTTGTAGAAGCTTTTTTTCCTCTCCCATGTAGAAGCCAAGCAAGTGTAGCAGCCATCTAGAATATGGTGCTGTACATTTGTGAATAAAAATCAAAAAGTCTTTACTGCTGACAGTGAACTTGACCTACGCATAATTGAAGTCCAATTCTGATCTGAGGCCTTTGATTTTTGTGGCAGTAAGCAGCTGGGACCACATACACATTCACCTCCGTTGGATGGGGGAGAGAATCAGATGGGTGAAAGTGAGAAAAAATGTAGGTTGTGTTAAAGACAGTTTAATAGGTAAAGCAAAAGCTGCTGACACAAGCAAAGCAAAACAGGGAATTCATTCACTTCTCATGGGCAGGCGGATGATCAGCCATCCTCAGGAAAGCTGCTCTCTGTCACGTATAACTGTGACTTGGGAAGACAAATGTCATCACTCAGGATGTCCCCCTTCCTTCATGTTGAGCATGACGCCCTATAGTGTGGAATATCCTTTTGTTCAGATGGGATCATCTATCCTGGCTGTGTCCCCTCCCAACTTCCCATGTACCTGCAGCCTCCTTGCTGGTGGGGCAGTGTAAGAAGCAGAAAAGCCCTTGACACTGTGTTAGTGCTATTCAGTAGGAATTTAATTATCCCTGTGTTATCAACGCTGTTTTCATCACAAATCTAAAACATATCCTCATACAAGCTACTATGAAGAAATTTGTCCCAACCAAAACTGGTGCAACAGCCAGTGGAATTTTTAGGTCTGATTAGCATTGTTGTGAGACTCTGTTTTAGTAATCTGGAAGCAATATATTGATCTGTAAAATTTTTTGAACTTCAAAATCTTGTCTAGAATAGGTAAATTTCCTTTTTAAAATATTTTTGCCTCAGTTTAGTGATGGACTGTAATAATGTCGAACTCTCATCTAATAAAAGTTTGATTTAAGAAGTCCTTCCACTTCTTTTTAATAGGGAAATTCTAAGGTGTACAGTAGTGTGAGAGCTAGGTTGTTCTACGAAGGACCTTGTATTTGTACCCAAAACAGCTGGAAGTTTATTGTCTTCCTTACAGCAGTTGGCAAGTGCAAATCTCCCCTGTATTTGTAATTTCTGTCTAGAAGAATTTTTCTTGTCTGTCTCTAGAAAGATTGCTTCTGAGAAACATCTTTTCCTTCAAGTGCATTGGAGTGTCATGTAGTTGAAAACTATTTTAGTCTGTGAAGACATCTATAAGGCAGCATTCAGGCTTCCTTTAGATGTTGGAATTCAATATCTCATTCTTACTGCCTTCTTCAAGGTTTGGAGTGCTACACGGCAGTGATCCCTAGGAAACATTGGCAAAAATGCAGATTGCTTTTGTGCAACCGAGTCTATAAATATCTAAAATTTTTCTACATGTTTGGGCACTTAGGTTTCCTAAGCTGACTTATATAATGAAATCTGTTTAGGGACTCAAGGGTTTTTCTTTTTGCTTTATTTGTCATCCAGTTGAACCTTTAAGTTGTATTTTTATTATTCTGGTGTAGAAACAATTTTGCTGTCAGAAAAAGAACAAACAGAAAAAAAACCTGGTCGGGATTTGTTGAGCTTATGCCATCTCTGAGAGATATTTAACTTTGAGTGAGAGTCAAATTACATGTGACCTCCAAAGTTTCATCCAACAGTTTAGTCACAGGATAAATCCTGCTCAGAGTAGTGTTAACTTCACAGTTTAGATTAGGTTGGTCTGGCTTTATTTCATTGATGTTTGAAAGGGTGGAGAATCCACAGTTCCTCTGGGCAACCTGTTCCACTGCTTTAACTGCTTGATCTGACCTTCTGACCCTCTGTATCCCATTGGAATTTTCCTTTGCTAGAACTTGTGACTCTTGGTTCTTT
The DNA here is from genome assembly GCA_013397775.1 of Eulacestoma nigropectus. Classification (NCBI taxonomy): domain Eukaryota; kingdom Metazoa; phylum Chordata; class Aves; order Passeriformes; genus Eulacestoma; species Eulacestoma nigropectus. The sequence goes on along the minus strand of VZTE01007284.1, from coordinate 1,376,010 downwards.
GAAAACCATAAATACTGGTGTCTCTGTAACCACCTTTTACATAGGGACTGCAATTACTAGTTCCTCCTGCCCAATACACAGCCTCCTTAATCGTTTCCCAGGCTGAATAAACCCAGCTCTGTCAGCTTCTCCTTGAAGAGCTCAAATACCTTAACCACCTCAGCAGTCACCCTCTGCACTTCCTCCAGTTCATCAGTATCTGTGGGGAGGGGAGGCAGAGACAGGACGCACTACACCAGAACCTAAATACTGTATAAATACTGAGCAGACGAGAAGGGTCACTTACCTTGACCCGCACAGATACTGCAGCCCAGGGTGTGGTTAGCAGTCATCACGGCAAGAGTGCTCTGCTGCCTCATGTTCCGCTCCTCGCCCACAACTAACCTAGGCCTTTTTCTGCAGAACTGCTCTCTAGCTGGTCAGTGCTCAGCCTGTACTGGTGCATGGCATTGTTCTGTCTCAGATGCAGAGTTTTGCCTTTGCCTTTGTTGATCTTCATTAGCTTTTTGTCAGCATGTTTCTCCAGTTTGTCAAGTCCCTTCTGAGTGGCAGTCATACCCTCTAGGGTATTGATCCTCCTTCCCAGTTTAGTATCATTTACATCCTTAATTTAGTTTTCATTAAACATTGTAAAGTATGAGTTGCTGTTATCTTTATTCCATTGAGGAAAGATTAGATAAAAGATTAGTACACAGAAATACTACAGGATTTATGCAAAACCATGGTTTTTATTAAGACTTTGTATTGAACATTAGCCCAGAGTGTCGTAGGGTTGTTTCTTATCTACTTAACTATCCTTTCTCATAATGACATTTCCTGAAGACCAGAGAAATTGATTAAGAAATGCTCAGGTTAAAAGGTTGTGCTCATAGGTAAGAAGTATTGCAGACTTGCCTGAACCTGGATAGAGTGAAGATATCTAGTCTCTTGATGAAGTAAAGTTTGAAGTGTTATTTTGATTGTTTGCACCTAAAAAACTGGAGGTCAGGTTGGAGTTTGTAAAAGGCCTGTCCAGTATTGATAGCCATTCTTCTGAAAGACATTAGGTAAGAGGAAGAATACTCTCAAGAAAAATGAATAAAACCCTAGTTTTTAAGTGCTTCTTGAGGTACTTTCCTTGCTCACCTCTTACCTTTCTTCTTGTTTAGGGTTTATTTGAAGAAATACAAAACTAAGGTGATTTGTTCAACGTGATTTGTTCTTATTCAACCCTTTCAATATTGTTTCCATTAAACAGAATGAGATGCACAGGAATAAAACACCTATTGCTGTTACCAGGCTCCAGCCAGAACTACATACAGAAGTCCAGCCCTATAACAGAGAACCTCCCAAGAAGGATGCCTTTACTTCCACAGAAGGTTGTGAGGAGCTGCTAAATAAGAGGTGGCTGGAGGAAGACGGGTACCACAGGTTAGACGATGAGGTTGAATCGAGAAGTCGACTATTAAATAAAAGACTTGATGAAGATTTGGATGTTCCCAGTCGAAGACATCGTGGATTTGCTAGCCAATCTGTAATTCCTACTAGGAAGCATCACAGACTTGATGAAGATGGTGATTTTGGTAGAAGGTACTACAGAGGGCATTACGATCCTGAGACAAACGCAGAAATGGACCCTAGATTTAGATGTGAAAGCACCTATGACAGAAAAACTCCTCGGGGTTTTTATTCTGAAAGGTATTCTTAATTCAATTTTCTCCTTTATTTCTGTAGTGCTTGTTGACAGCCGTGGTTTACTCTCTTTAAATGTTAGAGAAGATTCCCATGTGAAAGCAGGATTGTTGTACTTACTTTTGTACGTACTAACAAAAAGGACCTTTGCAATAATTTATAGAAAAAGTGTTGAAAAACTGGACCAGTACCTAAGATGATACATCATATATTAAGAAGCATTTTATATATTATAGCAAACCATGGATACTGGAGAAATTATCCCAGAAGCAGCAGTCCACAATTCATTTTTATGAAGAGTGGTTTGCCCGAAAACATATTTGAGAGCAAACCCCTGCACTGGGAACCCAGTGTTACCTCTGTTTCCTTAGTCTGCAGTAGTTACTGCAAGTCAGGTTTCAAATTCCAAAACTGGTTTGAGCTTCGATTTTTGGTACATATGACTGTGTGTATAAAATGTAGAAGTCTATTTTTTTAAAAAACCTTTTTTTTCTCCATGTCTTGCTAAATGACAGGCTTTAAACATCTGTGTAGTTGAACCAAATCCTGATGGTTTTAATAGGTGCTAATCTCTGTAATAACTACACAGGTTGAATAAACATTTACGAAAGCCCAAACCAAACAAAAGAGTGTGTCTTATATAAATCATTCAGGAGGAAAACTGATATTATGTACTGTTCAGTATTAAATAGTCTTTACTGTGTTAACTGATACATCAGTTGGGTTACTTTGACATAAATTGTTAATCTTTCTCTTCTAGTTTACCCATTTAAAAGGAAAAAAAAGTATAGCCTTCTTAATCATTCAGAGTTTGGCTTTCTGGCCACCTTTAGTTATTCCATTGCAAGAACTGGTTGCTTTCAAAACCAGATGGGTTGTGGTGTGAAACAGTACCAAACTTGAAACTGATTTGTTTATACAGCTAAATAAAGCAGTAAAGTTTATTGTAAATGAATTTTCAAATTATATTTTATGAGTGTTAATTTGTTCCCCTTCCAGGTCTTGGGAACATGAATGTTGTAATTATTTTTATTTGTGTTAAGCCTGTTGCCAGAATTATTTTCCTGCAATTGCTTCGGTGAAGGAACCACCAGTGTTCTTCCTTTGCAAGGCAAAATAAACACTTTTTCTTTTTCTAGAAATAACACTTCTACGAAAAACAAAGGCAAATTGTACCACTCTCAAAAGTGTTAAATATTACTGTTATGTTTTGTTGTTAGTTGCTGGTGAATGGGTTAAATGATCTTTTGAGTCATTGTTTACAGGGATAATTTTCTGGATAGTACTGCAAATTAATAACTGGGGTGAGGGGAAATGCTCTTCTAATGTAAAAGCGTTTTCTGAATTCAGTGAACTCATACTTCTTTTCCAGTTTCAAATGCCAAGAGAGTTAGAATTATTTTGTCCAAAAATAGCTCTTGATATTCTTTCTCAGCCTTAAAAAAAAGGAATCGTAAAGGAAGTAAGTCTATGGAAAAAATGAAATGTCTGGAAGTATTTGGGAGAGGCAGACTCTAATAAATGGGGTATTACAAAGTTTCAGACTATGTGTTCTGCTGTGCTTCTAAAAAAGCGTGTATTTATTCATATAATGTTTCTGAAAAAGACTAGCAAATGGAAACAGTGGTTAAATAGATGAGAGGAACAAGATTGCCTGTTTTCTGCTGAGATTCAGAGAACGCAAAATTCAAAATCTGTTCCATTCTGTAGTATATTATTGGTAGAAATGAGTGAATGAGGTTTTAGGATAAAGTGGACTTGTCCTATAGCTTTTCAGAAAGAAAAATATTAGAAGCTGAACTTGGTGTCTAACAAAGACAACCAAAATATTTTTGAAACTAACAGCAATGTTTAATTCTCTGTCAGAGAATTAAACTGAGACAGTTAATACGCAGGATGAGTGTCCTCTTTTTATTAGGTAGCTGTTTGCCACTGTCTAATGCAGCTGGACACAGAGTCTAATATATAAATAAAAGTAGCCATTTGATAGTGTTTGAGGATTTACTTTGTTTCTCAAAGGATTTATACAGAATTATGTAGATAAAATATCAGCAAGTATGGTGTTTGAACCAACAGTAGACATCGTGTTGAATATTAGTATACTAGTTTTTAGTTATTCCAGGAAACATGAATGGTGCTTATATAAATATCTGTGACTAATATATCACCAGGCAATTCATGGGTTATTTGAGGAGACCTCTGAAACTGCTTTAGCACCAGTTTTCTTTCAAAAGAGAATACAGAAGAGAGTCTTATCTTTGCTATTGGCAGACTTGGTGCATCTTCTTAAAAGAAGCTGCTGGACCATCGCCTGAATTACCCGAACTTAATTTTGTACATAAGATTGTTCAGTTTTTTTTGGTGTGTATTTTCTACTAACAGTTTTTAATTGAAAATTAATTTTCAGTATTTCCTTATTAAATGTGTTTTTTAATCTGGTGCTTTTTTCTCCTTTGCAAGGAGCTCCACTTAACTTCCTATGAAGTATATTCAGTCTCTTCAGGAAGAAACACATCTCTTAGTGACAGCTCAGCTTCTGAAGAGTTAGCATTTTTTCTTCTACATTTCAGGCAAAGTCAACTTTTCCCAAACACATTTGATTCATGATGGAAACTAAGTTCAAAAGGAGGCATATCTTTATTTGCTCTGCTAAAGTTCTTAGGTTTTTATATGGGGTTTATTAGTTTGGAGAAGCAGATGTTCGTAACAGGACTTTTCAGAAGGGTTTCTGTTTTGATGGAGGCGCAAGGTCTGTGGCATATTTCAACAAACAGAAATGGTGACCGGGAAGTGAGAAGAATTGCAAAATGTTTTAGTTCTTAGGAGTGGGATGCTGTAGTCCATCCCCAGCTGTCAGGTCTGTCCTGTAAACAGGAGACAACAGCTTCTTGATTGAATTGAGCCAATGTGTTTGGGCCTGCTGTGCTAAGCTGGCTGCTTTTTACAAAAAAAGTTGCCTCTTGAATTCCAAGGTTTTTTTCTTTGCTTCCTTCCTGCATCCTTTCATTACACTGGGGACTTGACTTTCTATTTCCTGACTGAGTTTCAGTCTTACGTGACCTGCCTTGTAAGGAGCAGATTGATTGTTGTCATAAAGATGATCTTGATCATGAAAGGTGACCATGTTATACCAAGAGGGTGAATGTTGTTCTTTCATGTCATTCTGGTGGGTTGTTAAGATGCCAGATCAATGTTTAATCTGCTTGCATCCTTTTGCCTTTGATTATTGACTTTTATTTAAATTAGAGATAGGCAGAGCTGTGGTTCTTTTTATGTAAAAGAATGAGGTTTTTTCCTGTGTTTACCTAGTTTTTGGGTGTTTTTTTTTTTTTTGTTTGCTTAATAGGAAGTCCATGGCTCTGTCCAGCTCTGGAAAATATATAACTTTGTTAGCATTTGTTGGGTACTTTATTTTCCACTGAATACCTATTTTTGCCCTATTTTGTCATAATAACTTGAAGTCCTCATTAAAGGGTAGTTATTTTGCAAGTCGAGAAAAGCTTATAAATTCTACTACCCCAGATCTTTTCAAGAACAGTTCTCTTGTGTCCTTACAATATTTGGCATCTTTGAAGTTACTTGAAGTTTCAATGGTATGAATTCACTTCTTATGTAGATGACTCAAATTTTAGCTCCTGAATTTTTGTATTCACGGTGTTGCCTGTCTTTTGTCTTGATCAAAAGTCACCTCACCCTTTCAAATTCTGTCAGGTACGTAGTGAAGTGTGGATTGTCATTAAAGAAGCTTTTCAGATCGGAATTGGCTGTTTCACCAGCCTTACCCAATAGCTGTGTGCCAAAACCTGTTGAAGACTTTGTTGGCTCCTGGGGATTAAGAGGAGCAAGATCTGTTTCAATTAATGCAGTGTGAGTGTCAAAAGCCCTTTAGCGCTCAAAACTCTTAACCAGGCTCATTAGATAAAGGCTGCAGGAAAGCAGGCTTGGGAATTCACACTCCAGACAGAGAGCTGCCCTGACAGTGCTAGAAAAGTGAATTATTTCTAGAAAATTTGTGTGATATTTTCAGAACTGGTTCTGCTATCCAGTGTGCATTCAGGCAGCAGATCCATTTGCATGAAACTGCTGAACCTTCCATTTCAAATTGGCTGTTTCTAGGCAAGCATAGCTCAGTATTTTCTGTTTCTTTAAGGCCCTATCTGAATGGAATGGTAAGAGATGTACCTGCAGATTATGAAGACGAATTAAAGGAGAGAGCACGTGTGCGGCTGATCTCAAGAACTGGAGATTCTAGGTGTGGTATACTGTGTATTTTTCTGATAATTACACTGCAAAATCATGGTGAGAGGAAAATGTTGGCTTGAAATCCCAGAACATTGTCTGAAATGCCTGGTAGTTTTTCCTGCAGCTAGAACATAGTATAACAAGAAAAACATGTTTCCTCTGAAAACGACCATTGAAGCTTGCATGCCAGTTTTCTTTTTGAATAAATAGAGCACCTCTTCTCCAACTGAGTACTTTTATTGAGTCAAATAGTGTGGAACCCTGTATTGATAGTAGTTTTAAAATTCCTTTTCTTTCTCTTGTCTTGGTTTTGCACGTCCTGAAGTGATCTAAGTGGGTGAGGCAGAAGCAGAACACTTGTAAAGTCCTTACATAAACTCTTGACTGGCACCATTCAGTTTGTCAACATGGTTGAAGTGCTCAGTTGAGTCAGTTTTTCTGATGGCTTCAGAAACCACAGGCAAATGGGAATTGTGAGAAATGCCTTTTTGCCAGGCAGTTTCTTCTTTTGCTTGGGATATTTCTTTGGATTGTAGGAAAACTGTTTGTCATAAATGTGTCACATAGTGATGTAAGTGAATCTGTCATGTTTCCTACAGACTGTGCAGGAGTTTGAGTTTGATCATTCCATTTTCTTTTTTTGTCTTTGCCAGAAATCAGGTAGAGATTAGTTCTTCAGCTAATGAACAGGCCAAGTCTGCAGCTGAAATGCGGTATGCAACAGGCCTTGTTCTTGGTATGTATAAAAACCTACCTAATAACTAATAACACTGAGTTAGACTTTCTTTGCATGTATTATTTCTCCATGTGAATAGTTAAAAACTAGGAAAATGAGCTTTTCTTTTTCCTTGTGCTAGTTGTCTCCAAGACTGGTAAATAAGTATTATTTACATAGAGAAACTGAAGCAAAACATATTCCTTTTCCCCTTTAATGTAACTTACTAATTAATTTTGGACTTACTAATTTTGAAGAGCCCAAGTTTCTTCTTAGATTTCACTAACATTTTAAGGCCCAGAGAAGTGATTAAATTATTTTTACAAAGTGAAATATGGGAGAAATCTTAACTTCTGTATTGTTAAAGACACAGCTTTATAGTGAATTTTAATTGCAGAAATATGGAAAATGGTACTGTTCACAACCCTGGGCGAGAACAAATGATTCTGATTATCTCTCCTGTAGCCATAAAATTTAGCAGGAAACACTAGTATTGAGTGTAATAGAGAGAAATACTGGTGAAGACAACATTCTTAGCTGAATTCAGGAAACTATAAGGCAAGAATAATAGAACTGTAGTAGTTCTTCAGATGGGAGCTTTTAAAGGCAAGCTAGCTTTGAATTGAGGAAAAATAGATTAACAGTTGTCAGAATGATTTCTGTTTATTTTTTTCATTCGAATTTACCTGATCTTCAATGCTGTATGTGGCAGGTCAGTTTTTTGGAACTGTTTAGAGGCAGCAATGAACTACTGGTGTAGTGGTCGGTCTCTGGTCTGCCCAGTCATCTCATTTGTAGTAACGAGGACACAGAGGTGTGAATTTGTACTCCTAGCAGTCCTAGTTAGAAGAGTATTGTAAACTGTGTTGTGAAAAGATTAAGTAAATTGAAACTTCAATTTTTTGAAAATGAGAAGTGATTTCAGGCTCCCCGAAACTCACAAATCGTGAGATTATCTTGCACATTTTGGTCACTTTGTAGTCTCAGCACAACAGTTAAATGAAAAAATCAGTCAGTCATGCATCAGGTTTTGTTGCTGTTGCTTATTTGGCTTTTGTTTTAGTTTCTTTCCAGCTTCCTTCTCTTTATTATTTGGGTCTACTTCACCAGAAGTCCACAGTCGCTTTGTGTATGGAGTGTGTTAGGAGTCTTTGTGTGTGATAGTCATATCAGACTATATACATAAAGTATACATATACAGAAAGTGCTGCTGATTTTCTGGGGGATTTGTTTTTAAAATAATGGAAGACCTCCACACTTATTGTGAGGGAACCATCACAAATGGAAAGTTTTTTGTGTTCCTTAAAATCTACATGAGCTGTTATTGCCATTTGCTTTTACATACACACATCTGTTGGTACTTTGCTAATTCTTAGTAGTCATGGGAACCATCCTAAAAGTGGAGCAATTTGCTTTCCTCCCCATGGGTTTGACTCCCTTCAGTTTTTATTTTCATTTTTATCCAGAGCAGTGCCTCATAGTTTTGGAGTGCTGTAGTGTATCTTCCTTAGGTGAACATGAGGGAAAAAAAAAAAAATAAAGTTACTTTTTTTAGTTACTGTTGTATCAAAGAGCTTTGAAATTTGTAGCTTCCTGACTATAGAAAACCAGGTAAACTAGGAAAATAATAATGAAAATTTTAGTAGTTTTGATCATCATACTCCAAATAAATTGTCTGTTAAAACCAGATATCCAGTTTTTTTAAGTCAGTAAAGATCCAGTGTTCATATAGTCTGCTATGTTTCAGTTTTTAAATTGACTGAAAGGCAATGTTTTTGTCCAGTACCTTTTGTGTATTTTGTGGAGCATTTACACAAATGTGTGGTCATTTCCTTTAGGTGGTCAGGACCGAGAACTTCTCCAAAGGAGAAAGGAGAAATACAGACAAGAACTAATGGAACAGATGGCTGAGCAACAGCGAAATAAGAGACGGTAATGGAAAGTTACTATATTTTTGAAAGATAATGGCTGACATTTAAAGGCATTCCGTTAATTCAATGTTGTAAGAAGCAATTTCATAACTAAGGGATTCCAGGTAGCTGAGTAATATTGCGTTTAATCAAACTCATTGTCATGAGAGCTTTAGTTTTTAATGAACATATTCACAACCTTTCAGTGGAACAAAGAAAACCCAAATACTTTTTCATTTTTAAAACTGATTTTTTAGTTTCTTAAGGGTAAACAAGCTTTAACTGAAGTTATCTTTTTTTGCTGGTACAGCAGTGCCTAACTAGTTGGCAAAGTTGAAAATTAGTTTTGTTTTTGTCCTTGAATTTAGGAAAGTAACCTTTCATTTTTAAAGCATTTGATCTGGCTTATGCAGAATAATAAAATATGAATTTCTTTCTTACCTGTTAGTAGCTATTTACTGAATAATAGTATGGATACATAAAAACACACAGCAATATTAGAGAAGGGATAAAGAATTAAAAATAAGTTATTATTGACAGTCTCACTGTGACAAAAAATTGTACATGCAGGACAAGCCTGAGCCCAGAAATTACGAAACAGTATTCATTGCTGCTCTTTTAAATTATTCATTTCAATGTGTTTAATATTAACTTCTTGAATGTGAATAAAGACAAAATTCTTAGAAGTGTCCTGAAAAGCTGTAGTAAAAAACAGTTGTGGTAATTTGTCCTTTTATGGTAGTTGGATTTTTACTAGGTGAAATAGGTGATAGCAAGATACTTCTTGAGAGTTCTGTTTATTTACCAATATTATATTATTTCCAATATTATATTATATTATTTCCTTCCCTGGCTATAGAAGAAGTGGAATCATTGTCTTCTGTTGTCCTGTATTTTCAGAGTTCTTTTAACTACTGAGTTGTGAATTTGTGCTTTGAAAGAATGAATGTAGTTGTTATTGCTTTCTGATTTGATCCTTTTTTTTAAAAAAAACCAAAACAAAACAGTGAGAAGGAACTTGAGCTCTCAGTTGCTGCTTCTGGAGCTCGGGACCCAGAAAAGAAGGTAAGAAACTTGGATTTTCTTTCATCTATATATCCTATTCTTTTTTTCTTACATGCACGCTGTGCTTGCTCAGTCACGAAACTCTGTAGAACTGCTATAAAATGATAAATGTTGGGCTATTTTCTTTTTAATAGGGCATCATTATATAAGAAAATTGAAGCCAAGGATGATGAGGCTGTGTTGTGGTTTAACCCCATCCAGCAGCCAAGCCCCATTAACAGCCACTTGCTCACTTCCCCACCAGCGAGATTAGGGAGAGAATAGGAGGGGTAAAAGCTGGAAAACTTGTGGGTTGAGATGAAGACAGTTTAATAGGGAAAGCAAAAGCTGTACACACCAGCAAAGCAAAACAAGGAATTAATTCAGAGCTTCCCATGGGCAGGCAGGTGTTCAGCCATCACATGTCTTGGGAAGACAAACATCTCTCCAAACATCCTCCCCTTCCTTCTTCTTCCCCCACTTTATATACTGAGCATGATGTTCTATGGTCTGGAATATCCCTTTGGTCAGCTGGGGTTGCCTGTCCCAGCTGTGTCTCCTCCCAGCCTCCCAGGCACCCACAGTCCCCTCACCAGTGTGGCAGCACAAAAAGCAGAAAAGGCAGTGGCTCTGTGTAAGCCCTGCTCAACAATAATAAAAACATCTCTATATTATCAATCCCGTGTTCAGCACAAATCCAAAACACAGCCCCATACCAGCCACTGTGATGAAGATTAACTCTTCCCCAGCCAAAAGCAGCACAGGCTGTAAGTCATTACACATGCTTTCAGCTTGAGAGGAAAATATTTTCATGGAAGTTATCAAACATTTTCTTGTGCTGTGTTCAAGTGGAAATTTGTACCAACAGTGGGTATAGAATACTTAGTGTCCAGTGGTAGCCTCTTACACAGTAGTAATCTTTCTTTGGGAATGCAAAGTATGCTGCAGAAAGCTTTTTCTGTTTCTTAATTAAGAAAAGAAAGGTTGTTTTGCAGATGAATTGATCTCATTATAGCAGTATTTAATTTAAAATTTAAGTGATCCAGTATAGTGTTTAGGATTACAAGCATTTTTGTAGGATTTTGTAAAAAGCAAAATGTTTAGTATTGTGTTGTTTGTAAGACTTAATGCGGAGTTACTGCTGCCTCCACTTCCTTAGTAAGGTGATGATTACGTTAAGAATTTTGATTAGTATGTATTCAGGACAAGGTTGTCAGCACTACTAACATCAGTAGGAGACTGATAGTCGTGCAGAGACTGACAGAACTTGTATGATTTGCATGTACTTGCTGTGTGCCCAAAGCCATTGCAGGTTGGGTATGGTGGAGATGTGCTGTTTAAGATGTAGGGTGGTAACTTTCCAGCAAGAATAGACTGGTTATTGATTTAACTGGTTGCAGGTTTAAATTACCAACAGTGCTGGTTTTGGGGATGCTACGACACAGAATGAAACTTGTGCCATTTCTGGAGGGTTCAGTAGAGGTGAAAGAAGGTCCTATTTGCTAGGAAATGAAGATGAATGAATAGCTGTAGGATGCTATTAGTCAGATCCTTGTGGGTCCCTTCCAACTCTGAATATTCTGTGAAACCATTTCTTTCTTTCTGTGAAATTTGTGAGACAAGAACTGAGAATGCACGCAGACAAGCAATGAAGCTGGATCAAAATTCTTACTCCTAAATGGGGAGGGAAAACACCTATCTGGTTGCTTGTTCCTGCCCTCCCTGCTTAAAGTGTCTGTCGTGCTTATTTGGTCACTGTTGCAAACTGATTCCACTTGGTTATCTGGCAAAAATCGGAATCTTTTTTGCTGCTTTGGTTGGTACAGAGAGATCAGCTGGCTGATAAGGGATTCAGATGGTGAAAGGGAGAGGGATGGAGTGTACACCTGGGAGGCAGGCAGGAGAGGAGGCAGAACTGAGCAGAGGATGCTGGCTCTTCTGGCTCAGCAGGCCGCAAGGTCAGTGTAAACAGTACTGTGTAATCAAAGCTGACTATGCAGAAGCATGCTGTGCTGCAGCACTCATTATACCATACACATCTCAGTCAGAGTCTGCAAAGTGCCTGTTGTAGGAACAAAATTATATCTAGAGCAAGTACAGGACATGCATAGTGTTTTAAAAGCACTAATTTAGCTGAAAACCTTCAATTAAGTTGAATTGCTACATTCATTAAGCATCAGTCACTGTTAGCTTTAAATTGCCTCTCAGGGAGAGATTCTAATTAGGTGGATTTCTTGATTAATTACAGGTTGGTTAAATAGCAATGCCTGATTAAGAATCTATAAATGTAGACTGTTGTATATGCTGCTTGTTTAAAGTGAAACAATCCGCAGGATGAACAGAGTACTGAAGTCACATCTGAAATCAACTGTAGAGCTGAAATCTGGGGCACTTTGGGAACGGTTCAGATTAAAGTTGTTAGTGAGAAAAGCTATTTTAAATGTTCTGCTACTCAAGACAGTGGATTTGAAAAGACAGAAAGTCTGTAGACAGCTTTATAAGATTCAATTGCTTTAGCTAGTGGCTGTTATCTGATTCTGTATTCACATCTAGAAATTTGAAGTTAAGTGTTATAAGCAAATATTCATGTCTAGTAGATTTTGAGAATTTTTGTCTAAACGCTGTAGTCCATGACTGGTGACTGCTAACTGCCTTGTATGTACTGTCTTGCAGCTAAGAGATGAGGAGGTAAAGATTTAATATTTTGTTGCAATATTTCCATATTGTAGGCTATATGGTTTTCTGATAGGTATTTAATACGTAGCTGGTTTCAGGTCTTACTTTCTCCGAATGCATGTTAGTTGAAGAACTTCAATATTCGGACCCATAAATTCAGAACAAAATCTCTTTTACTTATACAATGCGTGATTTGTTTCCATTCTTCTATTATATTGCCTTATTTAAACAAACATTAAAATAGTTTTGCAGAGCAGTTGCTGTAAGGGCTTTCTGGGTGTGATAGGATAGTTCTGAAACTGACTTGCATGCCTTCACGTTATTTGCATGTTGCTTTTGACTTTCTTCTGAGGCTGCCAGTTATCAATAAACATTTGCTACTTCTGTTTTAAAAAGAACTCCCCCAAAAAATGGTTAAAAAAATTAACAAGATCAAAAGAATTTAAAAAATAAAATAATGGTATTGCAAGGAAATGTTTATTGGAAAATGTCTCAGTATGTATTTGATTTTAGTTTTTACTGATTATGAGCTATTTCAATCTTGGGATGGAGGGGAGGGATTTCAGAAACTTTTCCTATGCATAATATGAGAATACTGTCGCTGTAGAAAATTGGCAGCTGTCGATAAACTGTTCTACAGACAGCTGTGGAAATTTCTTTTTTCTGGACATTGACTAGATTAATATACTTCCTGAAACCTGTGATAAGGTTGCTTTCTGTAAATCTCTGATAAAAGTTTATCAGAGATTGACAGAGATTTCCTTGTAGTATTGGATTCCCAATAGAACACTGGGAGGAAAAAATGCAGTTACTAGAAATTTGAACAGCTAGCTGGGATCCAGCGAAGTGTTTAACCCAACGTAAATGGAGGTTCAGAATATTTCCTAGTAATAAGGTAACTGTTTTGTTTTGGTTTTTTATCTCTCTCTTTTTCTCTTACTTTTTTTTTTCCTTCAGCCAAATAGATTGAAGCAATTTGGCTTCACAGCAAGAGCTTTTGAAGAGAAAGTACCTCCTGAAAGGCCCAGGGTGGCTTTCCAAACTCCAATGCCTGCCCGTTCAGCCTCTCCAGTGAATGAAGACTGTCAAAGTGATAAAGACTTTCAGAGGGGTCTAGTCAGCAGTCTTGGGGAAATGGCAGCTCCCAGGTGCTTCACCATCACGTTCATTTTGCATGTTAAATGAGATCATTGTTTAGCATGTTATTACTGCTGAGGTAGAGCTCAGTGGTGCTGTTAATCCTTCTCCAAGGAACTGATGAAGGCAGAAATAGTATTTTGACAAGTAACAGAAAACTAACTGCTTTGCACTGGAATAAACTTTTAATGTAGATTTCTTCACAGTTGATTTGAAAAAATCCATGGAGGTGGATTATCTCTGAAGGCAGCTCTCTTGCAGTGGATGTTTGTGTAGGATGAAGATTGCGCTGTAGAAATTATGTCCATGCCTGTAATATTGAATCACGTTGTGAGGACACTTGGGCACATGCCCAGCAGAGTCCATGTTTTCAGAAGACTGATATGGCATGAGTTTGGCCCTTGCTAATTAAGCAGTCTCCCAGGGCTGAGCTCAGGAATGCACTGTAGGCAAGGACAGCTTACACTAGATGGTGTGATTGTGACTAAACTGTTCGTGGAGAGAAGGAGCTTCAGACGTGTGGCCGAAGCTGTGCTGTGCTACTCACCCTTTGACCAGATCTCGCCCTTGTTTTCTTTATTGATGTAGCCAGGAAGTGCCATTAACTGAGCCACTTAAAGAAGGCGTGCTTGTTTTATGTTCCTTAGATCCCTGGAGTAGTCTGGGATTACGTACTACTCCCTCAGGGAAGGTTAATTCCCTACTGAGACCTACTGCATGCCACTAATGAGAGGTCTTCAGCTGAACTAAATCTGGAATTTTTCCATAATGAATACTCTTTCGATCCCCATACCTGCTCCATTTTCTTTCCCTCCCTCTTTCTTTCCCTCTCCTTCTCTACTCCCCCCACTTTTTTTGATGCTATCTTTTCAGTTGTACAACAAACCAAGGAATTGTGTCCTTTTTGTCTTTAAGGCTTGCACCGTTGCCACCGCCTCCACCACCAGTTTTGACAGACAGCTATAAAACACCTTATGATGATGCTTATTACTTTTATGGGGCTAGGAATCCTTTGGATCCTGCTCTTGCATATTGTAAGTTGATGATTTTAGCTGGGTTGGTTGTTAGAGTGATTCATATGACTGCTCTTAATCTAGTTAAGTGATGGGTAATGTAGAACTTGTAACAGCAAATTAAATTTTAAAAATACCATTTTTTAGATGTATATTGAATGAAAAGGGCTTTTTCCGATACTGTTTTTGAATGAAGTAATTTTCTCCAGCAACCAAAAGGTCTGTGACTTCCAGAAATCTTATTCATCACTTGGACAAGCTCTAGTCTCAGATTCTTTGCTATTACTCCTCCCAGATAGTTTTCTTTATAATTTTGATAATTAAAACATTATTTTCTAAAATCACTTAAATAATAATTAATTACATACTTAGGCATTGTTACAATTTCAGTTATAGTTGTCAATATTTGTAAGATATTTATTAATACATTAAATATATTAAAATAATGCATGAAGGGGTCTACTTTTATATTTTAAGAACTCCTTTTTTGTCTATCCTTTGACTGCTTCATGATGATCTCATGATTGAAACAATTGTGATGTGTGTAGGGAGGGACTGGATTATGTGGTGTTTTTCTCTTTTTTTCTTCTTTTTTCTTTTTTAGAGAAAAAAACAGAAATACTTTAAAAAAAATTTTGTGCTACCTTCATAGAAAAGGTAAAATAAAGGAGAAAAAAAACTTAGAAAAAGAACTCTTTTACTAATTTATTCGAATGACATTTGGAAAGAATGAGGACAAGTGTCACCGTTAAGCAAGTCATTTCATTTTAGAATATTTTAGTGAAGTAATTTGTTAAATTGAAAGAGGTTTAGTTGAATTTAAGAAATAGACTTGTACATTGGCATTGCATTTCTTGCTTTAGAAGGCATTAAGGATTAGCTAAGTTTGTTATAAAAGCTGAGAGTTCTGTTTGTTCTGCACTCACAGAGTTTGAGTAGTGAACTCTGTTCTTTTAAATAATGACAAATAATATCTGAGCATTCAAAATTTAAAATAGGTTTTTTTTTACTGTGCAGATGGTACAGGTATGATGGGAATGCAACCTGCACCTAATCTGGATCCTCCTTTAGGCCAAGCCCCAGTAGAGCAGTCCTTGTATGTATTATCTATATTTGTATTCTTTGTGTGTATTTATCTGTATTGATATACTTTTTGTGTTGGTAATATTTTGCTGAGAACAGATATGCCTTTGAAATAAAATATGTTAAAGACAGCTCTTCAAACTTCTAATGAAGGATTTCTATCTAGACAACAAAAGAGTTATTCAGTGAACTGCTATTTCCATATGGATTTAAGAAAATACTTGGGATTATAAACTGCCAGGCTGTGTGAAACAACAGCTCTTAAATACTTATGGAAGGGATTTTTTTTTTTTAATTACCCCTCTCGGGACCCTGTGTTGTTTTTCTTTTGTATGTGTGATTTTTCAATTTAGAAGTAACATTGAACAGAGGAATACAGGAGACAGACAAAGAAGCATAGGAGTGTATTCTGAAGAAAAAACAAAGTCGTCCAAAGAGGCAACATTATCTTATCAACAAGAATTACAACAGCAGGTACTGAGTGATAAAGTTTCTGACTCTCTATTCTTCTATTTTTTGACATACAGTGGTTGGAACTGTAGTACTTTTTATGACAATTTTTTTTAGCGTACAAGTAAAAAGCTTTCTAAACTCTCCTTCCTTTCATGACTTCCTTCCTCTGACCCTGCTTTAGCTCATTTTAGCTTTTCAGGTGGACAGTAAGCTCTTCAAATGTTTTGTCAGAGGCACAGAGAATGTTAAGAATGTTACAGCAAACAGATTAGTTCCAGGCATGTAGCTTTATATAATTATTTTCATGAGCGTAAGCACCTGCATCTTAAAAGGAGTGGCTTGTATTGCTCTGATATTCCATTATTGCTACAATTATTAGGAACAGTGTAATTTCAGTAAGTTTTTCGTGATCATTTGGACACTAATTCAAAGGCTTGCCTCATGTTTATTTCCAGTGTGTTTGTAGGTGGTTTCTTAATTCTTTTTAGCTTCTTTTTTGATAGACTAGACAAATTTTTCAGGTCACCTGTTCCAGTAGACATCCAAGTCCTATACTCATTTTAGTGGCCTTTTGCTGCTGTACCTTGTGGGAGTTTATAGTTATAAAATGTATTTGACCATGATGAGACATGTCACTTTGGAAGAAATTTTGCTAGAACCCAGTTCAGTGGCACTTAACGTTTTCTTGTCTTATTTTTTATGTATTTCTTTGGTAGAGGTAAATAATAGCTATAAAAATATTGTAGTTCTAATTATGATTGTGCATAAGGGATACATGAGAGGCTGCCAACCAAGGTCAAATAAAGAATAGAATAGCCATTTAGGAATAGTGTCAGATACTGCACGTGTGGTTCTCTGAAGGCATTTTCTCACTATAGTCTTAAGTAAGTTTTACCTTGCTATGTGAGAGACTGCACAATTGGACATAAAGGTCTAATAAATGTGGCATGATACAGTCTTTCAAACTTATTATGGTTCAAAGCAAACAGAGGGTATTCTTTTTTCCTATAGACAAACCTGATTGATGATTTTCGTAAGTGCTTGAAGGAGCTAGATGGGTCTTTGTTGACTCATTATATCTCTTATGAAATTGTGATTACTTGGTAAAGGGAAATTAGAGAATCATAGAGTGGCCTAGGTTGGACAGAAGCTTAAAAATCATCCTGTTCCAATCCCCCTGCCATGGACACCTTCCACTAGACCAGGCTGTGTGAAGCCCCATCCAACCTGGCCTTGAACACTTCCAGGGATGGGGCATCCACAGCTTCTCTGGGCAACCTGTTCCAATGCCTCACCACCCTCAGAGTGTTTTATTTAATTGTATTTATCTAGTGAAATGTTTATCTGATGCACATGAGAAATAAACTTAAGAAAATTACAGTAATATATTTCAACTACTTTTAATGTTTTAAAAGCTTTGAGTAGAAGATGAACTTTTTAACAGCTGTTCACTTTGTAAATGCTACTGTTACTAGGAGACTTAGTTCCATAAATTATTTTGAAGAAAAAGAAGAACAAAGCATATGAACATTCCTTTGTTATATACATAGATCATAATGTATTACTTCAGAAAACTATTTTATGAATGATTATAGAATTGTGGAACTTTCTGTTAAAGCATTTATTATTAGGAGTCATCTCCAGTCTAAGTTTTGGTTAAACAAAACATGGTATGTTGTAGAATTTTGCATTTTTAATTTTCAGGCAGTATAAACATCTGTATCAAAGATCCAAAGATGCGGAACTTTTGATCTAGTGCAGATGTCAGATGTGAGCATTTCTGGAACTTGGAAGTCTTACAATGTGTAGTATGTTTCTCTGATAATGCACAACTGGACATGCATGTTTTGACAACAGAATTCCATGCAGTGTCTGGAGTATAGGCAGTGAACTGTTTCGATTTGCTTGATATAGATGAGGGAAATAGATAATGAGAGCATTCAGTTTGTGCTGTTAAATTTTTATTAAATTTCTGCTTAATGTGATATTATTGTGGAACTAACTTTGGTTGGTTTGTTTTTAGATAAGAGAGAGAGAAGAGCGACGCAGACAAGAGCGAGAGGAGAAGGAGAAGTTAGAAGCAGAAATGAGGAATTACAATCCCTGGGGAAGAGGTGGTGGTGGTGCTCCTCTCAGAGATGCAGAAGGAAATCTAATAAGTATGTTTGTGAAAATTATGGGTTGTCTTTTCAAGACTGATGTTTTCTTGCTCTCATAAAGGCTCTATTCAGCCATATTCCTTGTTTTGTAACACTGGTAGCCCTTGATAAATAAGACTTACTTGTTTCAAGGAGATGCACTCTAGGAATAGTTATTATTTTGATTTCTGTAGAATCGTTCAAAGAATAGAATCCAAACAAAATGGGAAACACCGGATATGTCAACTGTAAGTGAAGACACAATGCAGTTGTAAAGGGAGAAGGAGGAAAACAAGCTGTCAGAATCATCTGCAATACAAATATGCTGAAGTCTGTGGTGAAGACTTTTATTTAAACATGTATTAGGGGCAGGTTTGAATTTTTTTTCCTTTTAAAAATAATTTCTAGATACTTGTGATATGAAAAATGGAAGCATGTTTCTATAAATACACAAAGCTAAGTGGAGTATTTAGATTTCCCAAATTAACTCTGCTGGTAAATGGCTATATAAAGAGCACTCAGCAGTAATGTTTTTTAAGGCTTACTTTTTTCCAAGTGCTCTTTTATACAAGATGGGAGTAGTGGGCTGGAAGATAGCTATGATCCAGGTTGTTCATCTGCCCTTCCAGTAAATCATGAAATATTTACTGGATAATAGTTTATATATAAAAGTAATTAGTTTCAGTTGTATGACACCTGAGCAACATATATCAAAATTAATAGTATATTTTGAGAGTAGTGAGTAAAGTTTAAATGCTTTTTAAGGATTTTGTGGCCAAATTACAAGTTTAGAAGCTTGTATTAAGGATCCAAGCTTGTGTTTATCCTCAGGGCAGATAGAGGTGTTCATACTGCCTGACTTCAGGCACTGCATTTACGTGTTTGGCTTTTTCCTCTTCAACAGTGGTGTGACTGGAAATGTAAAGGTCTCATATTGGCCTAAGCTGCTGCATGTATCTCTGTCTGTAAATGAGAATCCAAGAGAAAGAAGATTCTTACCCTGTTTTCCTGAATTACATGTGTAAAATACTTTTCCCACCATAGCTTGGGAGCATGATGGATAAGCTATGAGTCAAGTGTCATGACACAGAACATGCTTTCTGACATGTCTCTTTTTTGTGCACTGTGACTGCACAAAAGATTTTATCCTCTTAAAAATGTCTGTAAATAGCTTTTGAGACTCTGATATATGCAAAGGCTTCTTTACAGAGAGGCATGTAATTTAAAGTTCTTGGAATCTGTGCTTAACTGACTGCAGTAATTCATAATTATCAGAAACACTATTTCAAAAGGTAATCTGAAAACTATGCAGTACTTTTTTGCTTTGAAATGAGCCTTCTAAGTGTAGTATGGTAACACTTCAAAATGAGCTGAAATTAACGTCTTTGATCAGGCACCATGTAAATTTTGATGAAAATGTTGGATAATGTTGCTTTGCTTACATGTAGAAATCTGCACCTGGATTATAACTGAAGACATGAAGACCAAAATATGCTTCAGTGCTTCAATTGCACTTATTTCCCTTAACAGTAATTAAAGAGAGATTCAGCACTTAAAATATCAATACTAAACTCAAAAGTATTTTACAGCTTTAAGGAGATAGATGGTTTCTAAATATGTGCTTGTCAACACAGACTTGTCAGTCAATTTTGTCTTTGAGTTCTTTATCTTTAAATAGCATTTTGAGGCAGGGGAGAAGGGAGGTTTATTGTGAATAATCATTCCTGACAAAAGAAAAGCAACAAAATAAATAATTTAATCTGTTAATTAATAGTACCTAATTATTAGTATTTCACGCTTATATTCTCTCTTATATAGCCTCTATATTCTTGTCTTTGCCTGATTTTTTTGTTCCCATGGCTGATATTCCCAGGAAAAGTGGAATCTGATCAAAACCCCTTGTGTTTTGGAGAATCTACAGTGAACATGCCTTTATGAGACTAAAATACTATAAACAGTTATTTCCCCTTTCCTTTAGCGGACTTGAATATTATGCACAAGCGAAATGAAGAGGCATATCATAATCCAGAGGCAAGACTTTATGAAGATAAAAGGGCTATTGTTGACCTAACTTTGGCCTCCTCAAGACCTGAGAACTCAGAAGCATCTACAAATAAAATAGCAGGTTTTTAAGAACACCGTATTACTCCTCTAACTATCCCTAAATCTTAGTGATCAAAATTCCATAGTTCTTTACCTCTTTCTGGTAGTCCTATGATAGTGTTAGTGCTCTCTACCTGTGAAGTCGGTATCATGCTTCTTTCCCAAATTTCTTCATTGCTGTCGCTATGTGCTCTTAAAATCTTATCTGTTTTGTTGGTAATGGTAACTAAAGCTGTTTTAACCCCGAAGAGTCAGGCTCAGTATATTAGTTTTCCAGATTTGGTGTTTTCTAATCAAATCTTCGTACATGTTTGTCTTATTTTTGAATGACACAGTAAAATACAGCTGTGTGGTAGGTGAGAATATGAAATAAAAGGAGATGGAAGGTCTTCAGGTGTATGATGTTAGAGGTTAAGGTGAAATTGGTACAGTAACTAGGTTAACAAGTTCTAAAAAGTTACAGGTAAATTGGGTACATATGGAGCCCTGTGCACTGCCTCCGAGTTTTAGGGATTTTGTTTTATTTTCATGTTTTAAAACTAATGCATCTTTATCTCCTTATGTTTTGTGAGACATCTAAATGAGAGCACTGTGTTACTCCAGACCTGTCCCTAGTTTAGGATGGGCAAAGGCCAGGATTGGTGATGACCTATTCAACTCAGATTAGATGCTGCTTTTCCTTCTGATTGAATTGTTGCACTTCTGAATAAAGAATTACATGGTATTTGGGGCGTGAATCTATTTTGCGGTATTGCAATTCAGCATCCTTACCACTGATTTCTGTTCCTTCTGTCCCACCTGTCTCTATCCCCAACAGAGTGTATATTTAACCATATAGTAAGAAGTGAAACAGGAAGGCTGATAAAGTAATGATGTAAAACAGCCAAGAGCCCCCTGGTTAGATCACTTACTTTGAGATCAGGAGGTGGTGAACATCAGTGATAGGAACTTTATAGTTCCGCACCTTGAATTTGATCAGCCATGCAGTAGAGTGGCTTTGTGTATGTTTTGGTAGGTTTGGTTGCTTGGTTTTGTGGGGGGTTTTATTGTACACTGCCCTATTAAAAGAGGAACTTGCAGGATAGTAGCTGGAACATAGCAAGCATTTTCCTTTATAGTTTCCATAGTAACTTGCCTGTCTTGTACCCATGCCTTCTAAATGGTATATAAAATTTATTCTGCTTTTTTATATGGGAGTAACTCCATCATGAAAGAGCCACATGTAAATTTGGTTATATTTTGAAAGGATTCAAGCACTGCTTCCATGTAAAGGAAAAATAATCTCAAAGTGTACTCCTTGGTATGCAAACACATGTTTCTAAGGCTAGGCTGTAGCAGTAAACATGTGCATTCCTCTGGGAACACTTTTATGTGTTATTTATGCTTTCATCTGACTTGGGTGTTTCCTCACCATATAGAGAAATGTAACGTTCATCTCGCCTCTGTGGAGCTATTGCTCTTGCACATGCTTGAGGCACTGTCCTTCAGAGCAGACATGATACGAGTGAAGAACATGCTGCATGAGCTGGAAAGTTAACACAGCTTACTCTACTTTTCCTTTACTTCCTTTCTTTCTCCTCTGCTTCTTGTAGGGATTCTGTTCTGCAAAACCTGCTCTGTGTGCTATCTGAATTAATCCTCCTAGCTAGAGCTTTGGGGTCTGTATGGTTATGTCATGGTTGTAACTCAGGGCTAAAGGAAACCTGACACTTCAAACTTCATAGTACAAAAAGCACTTTATACTGGCAGAATTCAGTTTTCTGACTGCTTAGAATTTTATTTGCCAGTCTGGGGCTTTCCTTTTTGTAGCATCCTTTGCTGTTTTGTGCAAATATTTGTTCTGTTAGGATGCTCTGTTTTTAAAGAGTGAATAAACCTAAGGAACAGAACTGTATGTTCTAAGTCAGAGGAATTGCAAGCAGTAAAGTTATGAGGCCTTAAGTATTTGCTATTGTAAATAACTTGCAGGTAATATTCTTAGATAGTAAGCTGCCAATTGGACAGTAGAATAGGAGACTTTAGTAGGTGTTATTTTGTAGAAATACAACCCGCTTGGATGGTATTAAACAGTTAGAACCTGGCAATTATTCCAGGCAGATAATATAAGAACTTTTAAGCCCGGCTATAGCCTTGAGTTACGACTGTCGTAAGCTTCCTTTTGGAACAAGTGTCTCGGATTCCCCCTTCCTCACTCTGGCTTGCTGTTTTAAGTTCTGTTTGATTTATATCTGTAACCTTTCCCCTCCCTTAGGTGTCACATTTGCTCAGGCCTCTCCTTTTGCTCGAGGTAATGTGTTTGGTGAACCTCCATCTCCAGAGCAGCTTAAGCGGCAGGAATCCTACAAGAACTTCCTGCGCCTACAGGTGAATGCTCATGCCAGATATCATCTGGTGAAATAAATTGTAAAAAAAGGGTTTACAATCAGAGTAAATTGTTGCTGCTGACCAAAGACCTTACTTGTGCTATCATAGCCAATTCTGTACACAAGAGGTGTACTGAAAACTACATACTATTGAGTTTCTTGGATTTTGGCTTACATAATAACATCACTTATATGAGCATTTCTTAATAGTTGGCTTCTTTAATCTAGACTCTATCTTTCTTTTTTTTTGAAGTACAGCTCTCTAAATATAGTACTGAGTTCTGAAGCTGTACATACAGTACAGGTTTGCATACATAAATGACTGCAGAAGCAAAGGTGTTTTCCATTGGAAGTCTACATTATAAAAATGCACATTCATCAAAATGAAATGATGGTCAGTCATAGTGTAGTTATTTATTGATGAGTATATAAAACCTGATTGTTCTTCAACCATCTTATGTCTTCTGTCCATAATACTTCACATTTAATCTTATGCTGCACAAATTAAATATGTCAATGTAATTAAATACCATTATCACGGAAATCATAGATCATTTAAGAGAGTACTAAAGTCATACAGTTATTTGATGTGGATCTCTTGAAAAGAAAAGATTAAGGGTTTTTTTCTGTGTATAGGGCTGCCAAAAAGAGTAAAGAATGGGCAGACCTTTTGCTTCAGTAAGTCAGCACTTCGTCTAATAACATTGGAATTGTGGAATGGAGAAAGTTAATTACCGTATCTTTTTGGTTTCCCATCTTCCATTATTTAATCAGTGA
The DNA here is from genome assembly GCA_013397775.1 of Eulacestoma nigropectus. NCBI lineage: Eukaryota > Metazoa > Chordata > Aves > Passeriformes > Eulacestoma > Eulacestoma nigropectus. The sequence goes on along the minus strand of VZTE01007284.1, from coordinate 1,352,685 downwards.
ATAAAAGTGTTATCCAGTACTGGAGTATTCCATCTGGAATAGAGCAAGTGTTAGGAAATACTCTGATTTTATTAGTAGTGTTTATAAGTAGTTTTCCTGTTGGGGCGTGGCTCCAGTGGCCAAAAAGAAATAGTAAAATAGAATCTCATTTTAAAGGAATTCTGAAGCTGAAATATAGGACAGGCTCTAGGATTCTTTTGGTCGCAGCATATAGCTTTTGATTTTGCAAGTAGGTACTGTAAAAATGGTGGTAAATGTTGTTAATTAGATTACTTCTGGGTGTTGACAGTTGAATACTTCTTTGTTTTATTTTTAAGATTGAAGAAAAGAGACGTAGGGAAGAAGCAGAGCGAGAAAAACTTAGAATGGAAGAAGAAAAAGAGGAAAAACGACTCGCAGAGCAGAGGATGAGAATTCAAAAAGCATATGAAGAGGAACTGGAGGAGAGAAGAAGGAAAGAGGAGGAGGTGTAGTATTTTGATACTTTGACTTCTTTCCATCCTAAACTAACCCTTGGTAATACTTGTTGTCTAGGAGGTAAGCTGAGAAGTGTCCTGTGAATTGGTCTTTGCTTTTAAATGGGTCTGCATTAGGCAGAGGAGAGGTAGAAGAATGTCAGTTCTAACTAGCACATTCTTCTCACTCTTTATGGTATACTACAAGCTTGAAGTACTGTTAATTCTTTCAAGAAAAGATCTGTAGTTTTATAAATGACAGTGGTGCTTTCCTTTCTAAAAGAAATTGGTGGTGAGGCCAATAAAAAGTTTTGCCAATTTGGTGAATTAAAAAAATATCATCCCAGTTTTTGTCTTAAATCTAGCTCTCATGGAATTATTTGTAAAATGTAACTATACAGGAATATTTTGTAAAACCTTTTTTTGAATTGGCAAGGAGATATCTTTGAGATAAGAATACTGCTTGTTTTGGAAGAATACCAAGCAAATCTAGTGAGTACTTTTATGGAGGAAAATTCAAACCTAAATCAATACCCGTTGATTTTATTCAAACCCTGAATTTTTATTTCTTGGGTTTGCATTTTTAAATAAATTTGCGTAATTTAGAATATAATAAATAATTGTAGGAAGAGGACACAAGGCCATCAGAGAAGGAGGAGTCTCTCAGTACCCTATGGGATTATGAAAGATCAGCTTAGGATGTAGGACTTGAATATTTCTAAGACAGAACATTTAGCTTATATTCTAAATTGTCCTTCCTTAATATGAACAGATTAGTTGGATGAGCCTTGTCTTCTGGATACTAAAGCTGGTCTAGCAGAGAGTAGGGAGCTAATTGGTGTCATTGCTATTCACAGTCACAAGACTAAAACTGAGACCAGATGATATGATAATTTCTCTATGGTCTTGTGACAGTGTGGTGCATGCCTGCAGTATGTTTTGATTGAATCTGAATTTTTGGAAATGACTCCTACAGTTTAGCCTTAGCTGATGGTAGATCTGGGGTCACAAACTGGTGTTTACAGAAGTTATTAGGAATTCTGTTTAATGATGTTAGCAAAGCCAGGGCTGCTGATGTTTAGTATTTGAATGAGATATTTTTTAATTTGAACATTTGAAGTCAGACTAATGAAATATGCTTTTTTATTTCGTCCTAATCACTTTGATGTGTAATTTTAACTTCTCAAAGAAAAAGAAAACAAAATTTCAGTAATTGAGTCTTTTTTAATGTATTAATTATGTTACAGCGAAGATTGAAAAATAAAGAAGTAATTCAATTAGATGAAGAAAGGAAAAAAGAGGCAGAAAAACAAAGAAAAGAAAAAGAAGAAAAGCAAGAGGAACAACTTAGACAATATTTTGAGAAAGAAAAGATGGAAGAGGAAAAGAAGATGGTATGTTTAAGTGACTTTCTAAGATAACTTCTAAAAACCTGGATTTTAAGGAAATCACATGATTTCTTAGACCTCTGCCTTCAGTGTTATTCCCCTCTCAGTTTATCAAACTGCAGTATACTTAGTGCACAAACAGAGAACAGCTGATGGAAAAATCAGATATACTGCAGTAGAAACTTATCTTTTTGATCAAATTTGCATTAAAAAATAGTAAAAGCAAGATTAATAGTCTGCACTCAATAGTTGATTTTTATATCTGCTGTGAAATACTGTGACCTGCATTTGCTGAGGTGTAAATACAAATAAAATTGTTTATGAGAGGACTGGTAGGACTGTTCGTCTTGAGCAATGGTGGTTTTGGTAATTTAATTATTTTCCTTTGACCTGGATGATGTAAGAAGTCCATCACATAGAATTCTGATGGACAATGTCTAAGTAAATTATAAAATTGTCTCTCTTGTAAAATTTCTACTTAATTTCTGTCATTTCTCTAAAATGGACAGATAGAAACTAGAGGAAAAAAGATATGTAACTGAAATATAAATTAAGGAAAAAAGCACCCTACAGCAGAGAAAAAAAGTATTAAAATTGCTATAGATAGAAAACAAAAATCACATTAAATAATTTTTGCAGTTGTTTTATGTGCTTAGGAACATTTTTTTCTGTCAAAGGGAAAACACTAACAAAAATTTACCTATCCAAAATAACACTTTATTCAGAAGCTGTAGGAATGTAGTTTCAGTCTTGGTTTCCTCCCTGCAGCTGTCACGACAAGCTTCACCCGTCATTCCCTCTCTTCAGAACAAATCAGTAAGAAAAGAAGAAAGGATTCCCTCTGCTGAGAGCTGTCGATCTTACTATGCGCAGGTAAGATTGTTATAGCAAACTTCTACTGGTTTATTTAAAACAGTATAGTGTATGAAATCATGCCAGATTTTTAAAGTTTGCCTGTTATTACTGGAATGCCATGGATAATGAGACAGTCTTTACATTAATTAGTCTTTTAGCTCTGAAATTTAAGGTTAAATTTTATTTCAAGCATTGAAGAATTTGTTTTGGCTGTGTGTTATTTTAATTTGTTATCTGCATGTGCATTTTCCGTAGGAATGAGTACCTCATTTTGGAGAGGACATACACTGTCCAGACCCTTACCAGAGGTCTAATGATCTCAAGATTTAGGATAAAAAAGTTTACATATAATCTAGCAGCTCATCATGTTCACTCATGGAAGAACTTAGCTCAGGCATGAAGTTTAATGTTGATTTGTAGCTACTGACATTATTGTGTAGTCTTTACATTTTTGAAAGTGCAAGAAGATTATAACTCCTAATATGCTTTGCCTTCTTCTGTGCATCATAAATGAGTTACAGTAGTGGTTCTAAGACCCCTCATTTGTTTACTTGATAATCTTCTCTGGGGTTTTTTGGCCTTTTAAATAAACTTCTCCTAGAAGAGAATAGATTAAATAATTGTTTATGATATTTGAATCTTAGGCTACATTTCTGTCTTTTTATTGAAAAAGTGGTTTTTTTTTGTTTTTTTACCAACTCTCTGTCTGAACTGGGCTAAATACTTTATAGTGCAGTTTCAGAGAATATTTTAAGTTACACTTTAAACCTTATTGAAACCATTGCTTTCCCTAAAAGTGAAGAATGCTCTGGAGGTAGGTAATTTTATTTCTTTAGCAGTACTTGGTATAGGTTTGTTTAGATTTCTTAATAGTGCATTATAGGTATTGTCATAGTAATTTGGATTATACATTTAAAGACCAGATATAAAAAACCTTGTGCATTCAAAACCTGTAAGGTTACTGTTCTGTCTTCCAGTTGTTAATGTAAATTGGATGTAAAATAAGGAAATAAAGTGTACTGTAATTTCTTCCTTTTACAAATCAACATTTCATGTTCATGTTGATCACTAGGATCCTGCACAGCCAAGAGCTCCCTCTCCACCTGTCCCTGCTCGAAGAAATCAGTTGCGTTCATTAGGTGGGTATTTGTCTTTATTTCAAGCTCGCTTTCTGTTACAACAAAACCATTCTCAGTTACTGTTCCTTTCTTGCCTGCAAAAGAATAGTCCTTTAAAGTTTGCATTTCTATCTAGGTGTTTTCTCTCTCTTAGTACTATCGATGTATTAGCATGGCATGTCTGAAGTTTTAAGACAAAATAAAAATGCATTTATTATGTGTCATCATAAGGAAATACTTTTTTGTAAAAACTCTGGTAATGGAATAGTCTGCATGGGAAGTGCTGGATCTCTTGGAACAGTGGTACCACTGTGACCAGAATATTGCAAAATGGGTGAGTTTTGGATTGGCTGAGTAAGGGATTAGACCAACAGAGTGTAGAGCATTGCATTCCTAACTCGTAAATTCTACCTACCTTTTTTAATCTGCCTAATCCTCTCCTCATTCCTCTTAGCTTTCATTGGTGGTTCTAAAATTCAGATGTGCTGGAAGGATCTCCTTTGCTTTTTATATATTAGTTATCCTGGCAATACGTGGGTGGAAAGCAGTAATTTTTCTGCTGATAATTTTTTTACAAGTATATCAGAAACTACACATGGAATGTAGCAGTAAATGGTGTCCTACAAATGCTGGTCTGCAGCAGAAAGTACCTGGGGCCATTCCAGGAAGTTGTGGATTTTCCACTAAATAGAAGGCAGAGTAGTTCTTAATGCAGCTATTGGAAATTGACTCAGACCATCTGTCAGGAGAGAAATAAAGACATAAACTAGTAAGACTTGCTTGCCTGCTAAGTTCTGGACATTAAAATCTAAAAGTCAGCAAAATATCAAATTATAAGTATGTTATTTGGAAAAAGAGGAATTTCTTAAACTGGTTTAACTTGTGGAGGAATGCTGTCCTGACCACAAAAAACCAGCATAGACCCAAAGTAGGTCTGAAAAGTCAACATAAGCATGTACTAAAAACTGGAGTTAGAACTCCTGACCACTTAAGAGTCTGCCCTAGGCAGACAGATATCCCACTTTTGAGTCAGGAGAAAAAAAATTATGTTGAGAGCTTGCAGATACCACTTCAGTTCATGTTATCTGAGAACTGTGTGGGCTTGCATATTTCAAAATAAGGCTATTTACTTGCAACACCCACTTGTATTCCATAGCCTTTCCTTTTTTAAATATAGCGAAACATTTCCAGTGACATTTCTATGTTTTCTGCTGTTCAGGGCTTCTGGTCCTTGTGCTGTCTCAAAACAAAAACTCGGATTTAATTTCTAGTGTATGAAATGTTGCGATTCTTGTGTTTGTACAATCCTTGTTTTAATTAACATTTCATTATATCTGTTTTTTCCCTTTATTTTTTACTTATGTTTATAAGTAGGCAGCAACATTTCTCTGACACTCCTTGTTTTTAAATTATTTGTGCTAAATTCCAGAGGAAAGGAAGAATGTGATAAATGAATTATCAGAGATGAGGAAACAGCTTCGTAGTGAAGAGAGGCGACTGCAGGAACAGTTGCTAAATGTTTCCAGTCATGATAATGTACCAGTTACATGGTAGGAATTTAATCTTCTGTTTTAAAAGCTAGATTTTTCACAGGAACTTAGAGTTACTGTGTATTATTAGCTAGTGTTAGTTGGGCAATATACATGAATGGAATGAAAATATAAAGGCAGAACTTGTATATAAAATTTTTTTCATTTTTTTTCTTATATATTTGGGTTTTTTCCAAGACTCTTGCTGAAATTTATTGTAAGAATGGCTGCACTGGTGAGATAGGAAGCTGCAATGCTCTGTCTTGAAGAGTGGTCTAAAACAGATATCTAAGGCAGAGTTTTATCTCATTGCCTTTTTTCCTAGGGCATAATTCGTGCCTGTAAACTGCAGTGCTACTGCTGCTGAATATGCTTATGAATACCATACTGTTGTGGTAGTACTTTCTTACTGAAAAATCATATTCTCTTTATTTAATGCATGTGAGTTGCTTCCAAAATGTATTAGTTAATCATACCAGTTAGCTGGAAAAGACTCATCTAATTACTAATCTTAGTTCCACTCTGAAAAGTATGAGGGTTTTTTAATATTAAGTAGGTTATCTCTTTTTATAACATAATATGCAGTGTCATTACTTCCAAATTTATTTTCCTGTTTTGATCGCTTTATTTAAAAATAAAAGATCTGAATTTTATCAATATTATATTTCCATCCAATTCATTAATATTATGGTGTTAATTCTGCTTGTTTTACAAACCTTTCAAGCAGGAGGAGAGAGAAGAATCCAAGGGACATATTTGAGATGGCCAGGCTTCGTCTGCAGGCTCCAGTTCGGCGACCTTCTTTAAAGGAGGCACAAGATCCCGTCAATATACAGAACATCTGGGAATTTAATGAACTTAAATACAAAGGCAGGTAGATCTTCTTGTTACTGATAAAGAAGGGTGGGGAAACATCTGTCCTTTTCCTCCATCTTCCATTCCACGCAGGATTTAAAGACAAAAATAAAAATCAGGCTCTTCATGACCTACTGCCCATGCAACGCACTTCGTGGACAGTACTTTGTGTGTGTGTGTGTGTGTGTATCTCTCTGTGGGGCTGTTCCTGCAATTCCATGGAATTCTTGGCATCACTACACTGCATCATCACTCGGAGCACTGACCAGTCTTCTAGTCCCTGCTGCTTAAACTTCTTGTGCATTTGATATCATGATGTTACTGAAAATAGACTGAATTGGACTTTTTTACCCACCAACAAATTATGTTTCTGTGTAACTTTCTGTTTCTTCTTTACCAGAAAATGTATTTTTTTAATATAATAAAATTGTAAAATCATGGCTAAGTTGCTTATCCTCTTGGTCATTGTCACTATTGTTTTTTAATGACTTTGTAGCTATTTCTTTAAAAATACTTTTCAGAAATGTTAATTTAGGGAAAAAATGTAAATTTCTTATCTTTGCCCTAGATCCTGAAACACGTATGGGCTTGAGGCACATGTATCCTGATCCTCCAAAAGATGACCAGACTCTCGAGATTCAACAGCAGGCACTGTTGAGGGAGCAGCAGAGGAAACTTGACAGAATGAGAATGAGGAGAGAAACAGAAGGTAAGGAATGAATGCTCTGAGATGAACAAAAATCTTTGAAATTATGTGTTTTGTATTTGATAAGAATTAAAACCCACTAGCACTAGTTTTACTTCTTTCAAGTGCACTGTCAGCACTGCAGTATGAAACCATAAAACACCAGAATACTGAAATTCTATCATAATGTAAGCATAAAAAAATTGTTTGGGGGAGGTTTTGTACTTAGTTCTGGGAGTTTTTTTAATTGCTATGACTGTTTCTCTTTGGTTCCCTGCAAGTAGTTTAACTAGTGCTTCATACTTCAAAAATTGCAAGAGAAAAGTAGTTTTGTTATTGTTTCTTGAAGAAAACTACAGAGCTGTGAAACTCTTTTGCTGAACTGTGAAAGGTAAGTTCCATGGAGCAATTCTTGAGTTCTCATGGAGGAAGTAGGATGGCTTTGAACTTTGAATTGATTAAAATGCAGCCAGTGTATCTTCACTTTGGTCTCTGTTTAATGGATGAAATTTCTTTTATTTCCATGATCTTGGGTTGATCTATTTCAAAGTTTCAGAAACCTGTATCCATAAATAGGCTTTGCTTTAGAAACTACATGTGAGATACTGTAACTAATTGACGGTTCCAGAAGGAAAATGTTGCTTGTATTGATTAATATAGATGATCCTAAGATATTAACATCCTAACATGGTAAAATATTTTGGCTGCATATTGCAGAAGCAGTGAAAAGTAAATGTATTATCCCTTTTTTTGCATGCTACAATTAATTCCAAACGTAAGGTTCATTCGGCTATCTTTTACAATCACTCATGAAAGAGCAGTATCTCCAGTTATTTTAGATGATACTTAAAATTATAATGAGAGTTGCTTAAACCTATACAAATGAACTCAGTTTTGAGTGCAAGATACAGATTTCTTGGAAAAGTGTTTGCCTCTGTAATTCAGACTGGCCTAACTAAATTTTTGAAGAGAAAGTAACTATTTCTGTGGTGGCTTAGCCTTTGCAAGCAGCCGGACTCCCACCTGGCTGCTCTCCTGCTTATGTCCCCTCACTCCTGCCCTTTGGAGAAACAGGAAGAATAAAGCTTGTTGGCCAAGGTGCAGGTGGGGAGATTGGTTACCAATTGCTGTTGTGGGCAAAGCAGACCTGACGTGGGGAAAATTAACCTAATTACTGTAAACCTAAATATTTGATTACTGACTTTGAGTAGTGGAAAATGAAAAGACAAGCATGAAGCCCACACCTTTTCTGCCCCTTTCCCATGCCCAGTTTCACTCCTTCATTCTCAGTGTCCCTGCTCCCCTTCCTTGGTACCACTCCAGGTACTAAGTTACTTCTATGATACAATGAGTGATGTCAGGCTCAGGCAGGGGGGAATTATGGTCATTACACAGTGGTTTCTCTCTGCTGCTTCTGTCTTCTTGCACCTTTTGATCTGCTTGACCATAGTGTCCTTTAGGGGCTGCAGGGGAATCTCTGCTCTGGCACCTGAGCACCTCCTCCTCCTTCTTCTCTGGCCTTGGTGCCTCCAGGGCTGCTTCTCACAGGTTTGTCCTCAGTCCTACTGCCACGCTTTGTTTTGCTCTTTCTCTAATTTGTTTGCAGAGGCATCACAAACCTGACTGATAGGGCCTGCTGTGTCCTGCAGCAGCTCCATTGTGGCACTGGCTGTGCCCAGCACAGGGTAGCCCCTGGCATCTTCCCAGAGCCCCCTCCACCTGCCACAGTTACCCATGGAATTGCTCCTTAGACTTTATTAGCCTTAGGTGAAAGTTGGGCATTAAATAAAACCAAGCACATGTGGCAGGAAAATATTTACATTTTTGCATACTGCTTTGGAAAAACTGAATCCCTCTTCTGGTCGCTGGTGCTTTGAGGCTTGCTCCTGTTAGCTGTTGCCAGACCTTTGTGTAAGATTAACAAAATTGGTACCAAGATCTGAAGGGTGACAGTTGTGTTTTGTTCAGTATCCTGTTGAGTGTTAAAGATGATTCCTATTCTATCTTGGACGGATGTGTTGGTGTTCAAGCAAAGTGTGCAGTATTCCTTATGGATAATAGAACATCACAGTTGCAAATAAGCATATCTGTACCATGTTCTTTGTTAACATGGTTGTGAATATCATTTGATGTTTAAATGGAATGGATAGGGTTGACTTCAGTCTTTGTCTTCATGAGATTGACTAAAATGGTGAAAAACATTTCACTGGCTTCAGCTGAGATCTCTCTGGGGCTTGGTTCTGGTTTTCTGCCATTAGAATATTTTTTAATAGACCAGTCTGAGAAAGTTTTCGTTTAATGAAATGAAAGAGAACCTCCACCATCTAGAAAGGAAATTTGCCTTTTACATTCATTTCAAGCACAAGCAGTCATTTAGACTTCTGCTAATGGATAATGTAGGTTTCCATGATGACGTCCAAGGAAAGGCCTCTTCAGGTTAGCTTAGATTAGTTGGTAGACAGGCAGCTGATTTTTATAAGTATTTTCTACTGATGCTTCTAGAGGATCCTTAAACAGCTTTTTCTCTTTCTCTCTCCTACAGCTTTACAACATCATTTAACTTTATAGTCTGTCACTGAGTACTGAGCAAGAGAATTAGTTGCTATCTCTGTGTTTCCAGTTTATTTTCCTCAGAGACAAGTTCATCATCTTCCTCTCACTGAAAATAGATGAGCGGTTTTAATGTCTGATTTAAGGCAGAAAGAAAGATGAATTAAAGCAGTATGTACTTTTGTTCTGTGGGCGAAATAATTTGTTATGGGCTGTTGTGGCAAAGGCATACCTTTTTTCCCACACTATGTATAAGTGTTCTTTATCTTACATGCTTTTTATGCAGTTTTCCCTCTGAAATGTTTGTTTTTCTCTTTATGTGAAAGAGGAATATGTTGACTGTGAATGGAACTGTAAACTGAGAAATTAGTGTTTTAAATGTCCCAAGTTTTTAAATGCTAGCTGTGTCCCTATAAATGAGGCAGTCTTTTGCAGACTTCTGGATGATTATTATTCTGGGGGATGGGAGGGAAAGGTTTGGTGTTGCTGTGCTGCAGTGCTGGGTGCTGCTTGACTGGAGCAGTGTCAGGAATGGGCTGGGTGTCAGCCCAGGAGGACTGACAGCCCATGTGCTCTGATGCTGGACACAGAGTCAGCTACACACTAAGTAAGGTTTTGTTTCTTGCATCTCTGCCTCAAGAACAATCTAATTAAATCATTTATTTGAAAACTTAAACTAAATAAGAAAAGTAACTTCAGTTCTGCTTCTTTGCGTTTCCAGAATGCATTGGATCATTGTTAGCTTAACTTTCAGGATGGTTCTCTCTGCTCTCCAGAACTGAGTTTTTTATCCCTAGATAAAAGCATATATATTCTTATCACTTTCCTCTGTGAAACAATCTCTGTCTAGTTCAGCCTCTCATTAAAAGCTGGAAGTGTGGTGTGCTCAGCATGTTGAATGTACATTTACTCTTGGGGCTTTCTGCAGTCCCTGCTGTGGTTGTTACTCCCTGCCAGGAGCCAAAAAGCAGATTAGAAATAATATGCTACAGATTTCTGTTTGATTTCTCTGATTCTGCTTAAATTTACGTAAGGAAACTGGAATAATTGTTGCATTCAAATGTTTTAAAAACTCATTCATTCATGACAATTTATGTATATTTAAAGATGTAATGCGTACTGGTCTATTTTTGCAATAATAAGCTGATAAAATATGTTTTGTTGTTAACTATTTTTATGTCAACCTTGTTGTTTTGTCTCATTTCTATGTAGTTTTTGTTGATCAAGATGATTCTGCTTTGGACAGCTACCCACAAACCATGGGCCTGGTAAGAATAAAAGGTTTTTTATTATATTACTTTTTCAACTGTGAGAAATATTGTGTCTTTCACTGATTTGGAGAAAGAAATGACACTTAACAAGACAGCAAGCTTATTTACTTCTTTTTCTTGTCCCCACAAGCGACAGCTTCTTTAAACTTGACATACAAGTTGCTTATCTTTGTATATAGAGATGGTCTGATTCTTTAACTCTCTTCCTTTTATATTCATTGGTTCTTGTTTTATATTCATATAATGTTAGATTGCTGCTGGGGGTTGAGAATTAGTAGAAAAAGCCAAGCCAGAAGCAGTTGCTCTGAATTCAGGTGGTTTAAGTGATGCACTTAGCAGTCAAGAATTGGATCTGTTCTCATATGGGATATTTATTTTCTGACTTGGTGAGAAGAGCAAAATAAAGTGCTATCAAATCAGAATTCTGCACTAACCCAAAATACTGAATAACAGAGTTCAATTGTGTTTCATGGTAATGTGAAACAATGAAAAACAGGAGACTGTGCAACAGCTAAGACATTAACCTCGAGGATAATACTGTAACTAAATACAGAAATGAAACAGTATTTATTTAAAAAAATAATCGCATGAATGCACTTCATAGTTGTAATTTAATGCCTGAAATTCTCATTCAGAGCAATGCGTTACAGTAAAAGATTTGTTTTCTCTTGTTCTGTTTCCTCTGATAGTTTCTACTGCTTTGATTTTAGAGTGGTTTTGAACATAACTTATTCCACAGTAGGATTTCTGTAACAAATGGTTGCAACTATGCAGAGAACTATGAGTATTGGTCTTAGTGCTTGATATTGTGATGTAGAAATTTGTTATTTTAATGCTTTAATATCGAAGATTGTATGTGGTGGGATAAGTGAAACATAAGGAATCATTCTTCATTTGATCAATACTTCATACAAACCTTAAGTGCAAAGCTCACTTCAAGCACTGACTGTTCTGAACCTCCTGCAGAGTGACAAGGATCAATTTCTTGATGGAAATGTCTGTGTTACACAAATCACCACAACAGTTGCCATGTGTAGGCAATTTCAGCAAATGGGATTTCTACAGAAAAGTAAAAAAAACCCAAAACTAATGCTTAAAGAGAATATGAGTTATTTAAAAATGTATTGGGTTTTTAGAACCACAGAGTCAGGGATAGTAGAATATCACTGTAGAGCTGCTCTTTGCTTTGCAGAAGTTTGGCAATTAATTTACATTAATTATAATTTGGGCCCAGAAATATATTGAGGCCTCTGAATTTCCGTTTTTTCTGTTTCACTTTTGTAGTTCAGGAACGAATCTAATGATTTCCAGAAAAATTCCCTGTTGGAATCGGATAGTGCTTTTATTGGTGAGTTTATACCTCCCCTTAACCATATTGTGAGCGTACAGACACGTGGTTTAGTCTAATGCTGTGTCTCTAAAATGATTATTACTGTTTTAAAAGTTGCAGTGGTTGTAGCTATGGTGACTGGTTTGAAGTATTAGAAAATTATGTCTCCAAATTAAAATGAAATTTTACTGCAATAAATTGGTGTAGATGACACCTGAATTTAATGATGCTGCTCAGTTGCCCTTTACCACCTTACATCTTTTCATGAGAAAGCGTCTTTCTCTGCTCTTCATGCTTCTTCTGGGCTGCTAAACTTGTCAAGGGGCTTTTTTTGCCATCTTCCCAGCTTTGGATAAGGAAAAGCTAATATTTATTCAGGAAATGTGTTACAGTGTTAGCATAGGCAATGCTTTTCTTTTGTTCTGCTGCAAATAATATAATTTATTGGCAATCACAGCTTACAACTGCAATCTGTCCACAGTGAAATATAAAAGTCTTAGATAGTCAGCGATTCTTTTCATGGTTATTATTTTGATTTACAAGCATGCTTGATTTTAAGTATGATTGTATGGGTATAAAATAGCAATTCATTCTAAATTAGTCACTTTTCTGCTGTTCACGTATTATTTCATTTCACTTGCAACATCATACTTACAGACATTGTCACTTATTCATCATCTGAAGTAGAAGATTTTTAGTTTTCTGAAGATTTTTGTATGGACTGCCTCATGTAATGTCTTTTTATTCAACCTTTATGTGCATGGATGTAAAAGTGCTGTTTTATTTCCAGTCACTTGAAATAACAAGGCTAGAAAAACCTAACCAGCTCAGGCCTCTACATGTTATTTTCCATTAGCAGGCATTACAGTATCTTGAAATTTCTTTCAGTCATCTATGGGAAATCATCTTGCAGAAGGTTTTTATTCTTTGCTGTAGGGGAGATGCAGTAGAGTCCTGCAGGTACTTTTTAATGGAGCAATGTTTCTATAAACTGATGATGTTATCTCTGGCTTTGGTTGAAAGCAGAATTTTTCATGTGAAATGTATTCAAGCCTATTCTGTTAACGTGCAAGTCCTGGAGTACAGGATAGAACCTGGCATTGGGAAGAGCACAGGTGGGGCTTTCAGCCTTGTTCAGAGCATTTGGTTCTCTCTGTAGTCTGCAATACCTTCCTTTTCAGGTTAGGGATTACTGTGTGTTAGTACAGCCCAACGATGAAAGGATGCCTTAGGAGAGCCCATCAGTCTAGGACGGGGCCAGATATCCCATCTCAGCCAGGCCAGGCTCATGGAGAGGAACACGAGATGCAGGGCAGACATGCAGGACTCTTCCAGCTTCCAGTGCCCTGTAGCTGGTTGCATTTCATGAGTCTTGCTAAGCTGGGCCTTTCATAGGTTGTCTTTCACGAACCAGAGTCAGCATTTTTGAATCCCTGTTTACCATCAGCAGCTGGGTAGATATCCAGTGTGTGCCTTCTGTGAACTATGTCCTTTCATCTGCTCTGAGTCTGCCCCCTCTGTAACGGGGTGCTCTTGGTTTTGTTCCCCACTTTCATAAGGTTCAGGGTATTTATAGTTCTCTCACTCTTTTTCTTCTCCCCATCCAACTGGTACTTGCAGTTTAGTGAGGTGTTGCAGTTAACCTAGCATTTTATTTATCCCCCCCCACTTTTTTCCCCTTTTTTCCCCCCGAGATCATTTATGACTGATGAAAACCATGTTCTTCAATAGTGAGCTGTATGCTTAACTAAAAATGTGTTATCCTTTGCATTATTTGGGCTTTATAATTAGCTGCTAACATTCTGGGTATGCATCTGGTGACTTCCATGCCTGAAATGAAAATTAAAACCTGTCATTATCTGTGGGCTGCCTTCTCTGTGAGTTGTGCTACTTACATTGTCTGAGGGTCTTTTGTGAAATACAGGGGATGTATTTTAACAGTGTTTTCCATTTCCTAAGAAGAGTGTAACACTACCCTCTATTTTGGTTGAGGTTTTTTTGACATGGGTTTAAAATCCAACTCAATTTTGACATCTATTATGTCAGCATTACAAATGAATTTATCTCCTAGGGCTCATAAATTTGAGGCAGTTAGAAACAAAGTGGTTTATCAGTTTCTTTTTTCCCTTTTTTGTCTCACTGGAAACCCTAGAATCCATTAGTGTTAATGTGGTGATTTGAAAGCATCTCTGTGCAGCAGGATCTGAGTGATAGATGCTTACAGGAACAGGTAGCATCTAATACTGATGATACACTAAATATACAAATAAATTCTTAAGCTTGTCATTTGTTGTAACAAATTCACATTGTTAAACCATTTTTTATATTCCGAGTAATAACACTGTTTTGAATATAGTGAAGTTCAGCTGGTCTTGAAGCTGGAATTCTGGTACATGAATTGTTAGCCTTGCACCATTTCAAAATTATGCTTTGATTTTTTTACTTGAAACATTTGTGATAAGAGCTTGAATACTTTTGGTGAAACTGGGAAAGAGAAAAGATGACAGGAGAATAAAAAACGTATTTTTAGGGAAAAAAGCAACTGACAATATAAAAGAACTTTTAAAAATATCTCTTTTTGTTAATCTGAACTTGTTTGACATCAATCAAATTTATTTTTCAAACATAAGTATCTCAATTTTCAACCAAAATAACTGTTTAATTGTTGCATTTAGAATTTACACACATTTATCTTTTTAATTTTTTTTGCTTTATGTGATGTACTGGACTAACCACTTTTCCAAACGTGACTTCATTGTCACAAAGAGTAGTTGGTGGTAATGGGTTCTGTAGGGGTTTTGTTGAGCAGAGTCCTTCCTTTTCCTGGGAGGATCTGTTCCTGAAGATGCCAGAGAGACTGCAGTAGGAAACAGAGCCCACTGTCTGCACCAAGCAGCAGCAAAGCCATGAACCAGCCCCAGGCAGTGGTTACTGGTCCTGGAGGAAAAAAAAATGTACTTGTTTAAAACACTTTGTGTTTGAAAGAGTTTCCAGAGTCAGCAAAACAAGGGGAAATAGACAAGTGTGAAGCAGAGACATGACCTTAGGTTCATTTATATTATAAAAATAGATTAAACTCCCTCACTGTAATGTGATACAAGTATGATCAATAAGTGTAGTTATTTATTTTTGTATGAACAGATTCTAACATTTTATTACATGAAAAGGCTGAGATATGGCCAAGGATGTGTGATTAACGCACAGATTTTGTGTTATCATATTCCATGTAACATTTTCAGTCCATG
This sequence comes from Eulacestoma nigropectus, assembly GCA_013397775.1. Taxonomy (NCBI): domain Eukaryota; kingdom Metazoa; phylum Chordata; class Aves; order Passeriformes; genus Eulacestoma; species Eulacestoma nigropectus. The sequence goes on along the minus strand of VZTE01007284.1, from coordinate 1,337,404 downwards.
TAATGTTATTATATATTCCATGGAACATATTTACAAACATAATTTGTTACATGGTTGTATCTTTTTCTGACTCTGATTTTCCAAGTGTTCTCTCTTTTAAGCAGAGGTGCTATGCTCATTTGAGTACTCATTTTCTTTAAAGGTCTGGGTATAAACAAGATTTGTAATGAATACATTCCTCTGATTTCTGTGATAGAGTCAAGTACAATATACTGGCTTGTTTCGAAACATAAACAGGTTTGAGCACTCTCTGGTATTTTGATTTCTTTGCAAATTATTTCACCTGTTTTTCCAGGTGCTAATGGGGAAACGTTTTCTGCCTTAGAAGTTAATTTATTACCAAAGCATCCATCTTCTGCAAGGGAGAGGAGACGACTGAAGCAGAGAGCTTTGGAGAGTGCTGTACGTATGAGAACTGACAGATGTAATGTCAGACAGTTCCTCTGGTTCCACAGTGACTCCATGTTATGGCTCCTGAGAGAGTACATGTGTAGCTGTTTGCCCTTTTAGAAAGGATGCTGTTTAACTGAAGGATCTGTGCATTTTTGGATTCCCTGCAGGAGGAAGTTCCACCAGGCCAGACACCGTTGCTGCAGCCTGACAGCTTCTCTTTGCACTCAAACTTCAGCCTCGACATTGATCAGGTGAAAGGCAAGAACGAGGAACGATTGCACAGACTGACTGAGCCCCAGCAGAAATCTCCTTCCTTGGGTATGCTCCCTGTAGCAGAGATGATGTAGTGAACACCAAGTAAGGAACAAATAAAGGAACACATAATAACAGGCTTCACGTAGCAGAACAGTGAGCAACCAGATCAAACACAGGAGTTATTTATAGAGCTCTGTAGCTGGTACAAAGGCTTCCCCAGCACACCTCAACACAACTTCTTCAGAGTAAGTTTAGAGGAGGAGAATAGGAGAAGATTCTCATATTGCTGTCTGATCAGCCACTCGTACTTGTCCTGCCTGCACCACTGCAGTGTGTCACTGTGGGCAGCAGGATGGGGATATCCAGCTGCACAGCTGAAATGACAGTGGGAAGAAATGAAACATCCGAGTGATGAATGATGATGAGGTGCCTGTGTGAGTTTATTGGCATTCCTGGGAATCAGATGTCTGTGGTCCATCCAGCATGAAGATATGCCAGAGAATTGTGTATGATGAAGTACTTCAGTTTCTAGTTAATTTGATTTTCTAGTGGTTTGTTAATATTAATGATCATTCAGTATTTGAGTATGTGAATATTTGATACTGATACCTCTTTCACTGCACACACATTTGAATTAATTCCATGTTTCTTACATCAGGCGCTGGGAGTTGTCTTGGGAGCATCTCCAAATGCTGGCTGCCTGATCTAGATCCCTTTCGTGTGTGAAGTACCAATCTTGGCAACCATTATTGGCCTTTAATGTCTCACATGGATTGTGCCCCAGTTCATACACTTTGTGCTAATGATTCTTTCATATGAGTCTGCAATCTCCCTTTTTTTTGGAGGTGGTTGCTATGCTGTCTAGGCAATTACAGTATCAGTATCCTTTTTATAAACTTAATGAGAGTACAGATGCTGGCAGTATTTTTGATTCTGTTGCTATGGGTACTCTTACAAGCACTTCGTCCTTTTTTTTGTTTGTTTTAACCATCTCACTCTGGTTTTAAGTCACTAAAAAAAACCCCCTATTCATACTAATTTTCTTCTATAATCTAAATAAACTCTTTACTAATTTTACTCCACCCAGATATTTCTGCTATGTGAACTTCTTTTACTTCTGTATCCTTGTTGTATCTCACCTCTTTTATAATTTCACCTCATATCATATGCACTACACTTTTTATTTTGCTTGCCTTCTGTTTGTCACAGTCTCCAGAGCTTCAGCCTTTAGATAAATCTTATTTTGGTATGTGTGTGTGTATATATATATATATATGCATATTTATATGTCTGTATGTTGCTTGTTCTTTGGAGCACGTGGGGACGCATCACTCATCCTTAGCATTTGTGCCTCTTGGAAACATAGCTAGAGATCCTCTTGCTCCGCTGGGGTCATTCAGGCTGCACTGCTGCCTGCCCTCCTGTTCCCTCTTTGTGCTCAGGGATGTTACCTAAAAAAATGAGAGAAGCCAAGTTTTTTTATTCCTTTTCCCTAACAGTTTGAAAGAACCCTTGTGGCATCCTCTTGCTTTCCGAGCAGCCAAGACTGTCATTTCTCTTCTGCCCTCAGAGACACTGCTGAGAGAAAACACATCTCTCAAAAATATAACTAAGGAACCTGGGTATCTTCTCTTGAAATGAGAGATGGCAAGTCATAGGCTTTGATAAAGTCTAAGAGCTGATCTGGTTCAGTAAGGAGGCTCTGTCCACAGCAGTTCACTTTCTCGTATGGGACTGATGTGGGAATCCTAAAGGCATCCTAGTATTGTTTTCTTAATTGGAAAATTAGAAAAAAGGAGCCAGGCCTTCTCCTCCGTTTTCACCTATCCAAAAAAAAATTCCCATCAGTGAATAGTTGGATGATGGAGTCTCTGCAAGCCAGAGATGCCTTCTCTGTCAGGCAAGGTATGTGTGTTCCTAAGGGCATAAACAAGAGCAGGCACAGACACAGAAAAGGGAATTCTCACAGCTTTGGGCACACAGGATGTGCTGCTATTGGGGTTTTGCAGGAATCCAGATACCATTCAATTTCTAAACCAAGACTTCATGCTAAGGAAAAGCTCTCCTTACTCTCAGCCTCCACATGCAAACTGAATTATCAAGTCTTGATATGTGTCCCAATTAAGGACAGTTTTTTATGGCGTGTGAAAAGTGTTGAAATTCATGATGAAGAAGTTCTGCAGTGCAGCTGATCTGCTGTGCTTTCTAATAGCAGCACCAATGAGTCTGATCCAGTGATGTGCACTGTGATCTTACTTCTGGCAGAACAGTTGATCTTGTCTCCGACATCTGCAAGATCTAAAGGCTTTGCTTTAAAGGCAGAAGTAGTTAAGTGAGGGGAAATGGAGCCCACCAGCCTGGACATTCACAGTTTGTCTCTAAACAACCTCATTTTTATTGTTGCTAAATATCATCTCTTAAGGCAGCAAAGAAAAAATTAATTTTCTTTAGGTATCACTTTTCCTGCTGTGCCTGTTAACCCTACTATAACCTACATATGCAAAAAAATGGGGGTTCCAACCCAGGATTGAAGAGACAAAGACGTTCACTCTGCCAGCTTCAAGCACAGGAGATGACAGACCCTGGAGCGAGGGAGGTCTGCTCTCAATTCTAGTGTTACAGACAAGTTTTAACCAGACTGGGAAGGCTTGGAGGATGATCAGATCACTGTCTGTATGATGTGACAGAACTAGTGATTCGTGCCAAGTTCTTTTGGAACAAAAAGTATTTGGCATTTTGTTTTAGAACCTGCAATCCCACCTAACACACAAAGAAGAAAACTGAGCCCTTGCTCCCAGTGTATGTGGGGCTATGCAGTTCCTGTCCTTCCCTTCACCCCTGCACAGCTGGCTGCTGCTTCTCCAGGCCTTGGGCTCTCACACCCATGCTCAGACCATCAACTTTCAGTTTTTAATGAGAATCGTCAGAGAAGCTTTGGTTTGAATTCTCATTTTTAAAAAGTCATCATTTTTCCAGAATAAAAACCTGAAATTTGTAATAATCATCCAAATACTTGTTACATGATATTTATCAATTGCTTAGGTGAATTATTTCATCACTAAAGAATATACAATTCTGTTTTGCTTGAATTAGGATGTTTCTGCAAAAATGTTGATTTTTCTTCCTTATCCAGAGTCTTTAAACATTTTTCTGCCCACCCTAAACACCAGGAAACCAGAACCTCCTCATTGACGTCACTCAGTTTTAAGAGGAAAACATTGCAATTTTCAGTCATTGTAGATGGAGGGGGTTTGCACAATTTTGGTTTAAGAATGTAAAAAGTAAATGTTGTGAAGCCAGAAAATGAACAGCACGGAGGAACTTATACCTTTATACCCCTTCATATATAGTAAAAATGTATGTTGTTTGATAATCCACCCTAAGAGCTGTTTGTTTAAGGTATTAGATACAGGTATGATTGCTGACAGAATTGAAACAAGTAATAGTAGAGTTCAGAGTGATAATGACCCCAAGTTCAAAGGCAAGGCAGTTCTGGTTTTTATTTGGTGGGGTTTGTTTTGTGGCTGGAAGATCCCAACTTAGCCAGTTTCAGCACGACACTGCATTGAGGTTTCAAGCTGTGCTGGGCTGTGATGCAGAGGCTCACCTGCATTTGCACTGTTAAACCAAGTTAAAACAATTCTTCCTCAGTAGGGGTCTGTATACAAGTGTTCAGCCAGGCCACTGTAATTGAATGGCCCTATTTTTACATGCATTTTTATGCATATATGCATTGACAGATTTGACTTCTCCCTAAATGGAAGCTTTTTGGAAAGCAAGAACCCTGTGCCGCATCCACCCGCCTTTGCCCATATCCTTATCCCGTTGCTGAGCTGGTGGTGGGGAGCCGTTGGGGCCCAGGTCCCCAGAACAGCAGCACACGTGTGCTAAGTAGAAACAAATGTCATTTCAAAGTCATTTAAAAGCACTATTGATGCACTCATTGCAGCCAAGCCTGCCCAGTGCTTCTGTCCCCTCTAACACGAGCGTTGCTCTCCTCCTGTCTCAGGTGATGACATTTCCTTGGGGGACGTGGACGACCTTTGGAGGCGTGCTCAGTCCCACGCCGGCAGACGCCCCAGCTCCACTGACACTGAGGCCACAGAGCCCTGGCTGCGCCCAGGAACATCGGCCACGCTGCGGAGGTTCCTGACGGAGCAGCCGAGCTCAGCAAAGCTGTCCCCGGAGAACGCGCTCCCGCTGGGCTGGCAGGGCCTCTCCACCGCGCACGGCTGACACAGCCCGGGAGCCGCCGCGGCTGACACAGCCCGGGAGCCGCCGCGGCTGAGGAGGCACCGCTGGGCACCGCTGCACCTGCCAGGAATCCTGCAGGGAGAGTTCTCCTCCGTGTACAGAGTGTGGAGCTGTGTGTGTAATTTAAAAGAGCAATAATAAAGGATCAGACACTGCAGTGGAACGGAGATGTAGCACAGGGATGTTTTCTATTCCATGACGTGGGAAATGGAGGAATAGCTTGGCAGCTTTTGCACTTCTTAAATTTCAGCCTCAGAAACAGAGTGTGGTGTGTGTGAATTTGATATTAAATCAAAGATGTTTTTTAGCTTTATAGTCAAACTCCAAAACTGTCTGGCATTAGAGTAGCCCAACAGCAGAGGGGCATTAGGTTTTTACCCAAAGAGTGAATAACTTGAAGAAGGACACTTACTTTTCATACAGGATAAATGCTATCCTGCATGGAAGCGCAGCTAACACTTTCGTGGGGAAAAAAAAAAGAGACTAGCAATGTGTCTTACATTCCCTAACTTGTCATGTGACAAAAACACAGATATTGTTGCATATATTTATGTTTCTGTCTGAGAGTTAATAAAGTATTTTGTTACTAAAATTATTTTTGGTACAAAAACTGTGAAAGCCGACTTCAATTTTCTTAATTTATGATTTGCTTCAGATTTCATTTACTCATGAACAAACTGGAGTGTTAAGGCTGTCTGCAAAGAAACAAAAACACAAGGAAAATCTGTTGATTAAGAGCACAGAGCTTTAGCAAGAAGGATATGGAGATGGAAGCAAGATTTCAGGAGTGCAGTGAAATACACGACCAAGGTGAAACAAGGGTAATGCCGCAACTTTCTTCTTGGTTAGGGAATTCCCACGCAGAGGCCTAAACATGATCAGTAGGGAAAGAAAAAGATCCCAACAAACCACTGATGAAAACAAGAAGTTTTTACAAAGGTTTTTTATTTTTACTAAAATGCAATCTTCAAGCTTTTGTAAACCTCGTTGAAGGCTACAGCAGTTCCATGATGATGGCAGGGAATGTTTGCTGACAGATGTACTTCAAACGTGGGTGGCGTTCAGCTTCTTCATGGGCTTAGCACATTCCTACCCAGAGAGGATTTGCCAAGTCAGGATAATTCTTACCCTGAATTTCTGGCTCAGCAGTGAGAAAGCTCATTCATCAGTGTGGCTATGACAGCAGTGGCCACTCAAGTAGGGCCATTGGTGTAATCCCTCACTGGGGCTGGAGCAGGTACCTCAGGCTCCATGGCTGCTTCAGTCTGGACTTAGCAGAGACAGCGGAAATAATTTTAAGCAGCTGAGATGAAAATGCTTTATAGTAATACACTTAGCACCCTCTCATGCCAAATCCCACCTTATGCCTTTTATACTTTTCTTTCTCACCTGCCCTGATGGCTCTCTCCAGTTACTTCACAAGTTGAACTTTGTGATATACTGACTGTACTAACTCCAGGCTATAGGCAGAATTTCTCTTCTTCCTCATCTAGTTGCCAAGTTTTAATATTCTTTATTCCCTTAATTTTAATCGGAGTTTTACCCCTGACAGAAGCATGAAGTGTTGCCCTAAAAAGCCACCCTCATTTCACTGCAGTAAGTTTTGTAAATGCCACAGACAACCACAGGCTGGCATTCCTTTACTCCAGTTCACGGCCAGGCAGGACATGGCACAGCTCCTGTGTGCTGTGGCCTGCAACCACTGAAATGACTTTAACCTCACTGCTCAGCAGCCCTCAGCACCACAAATTTCACTCTTCCCTACAGCTACCCTCCCTTGGGCACTGAGGCTGCTGCGGGGGACACTTTGCATCTTCCCTTTTCAGATGTTTTGGCAGGGCCCTTCTGCCTAACTTTTTAAAACTTTTTATCATGACAGCCTCACCTGCAAAATAAATTTATCTGCAGTCCACAGCCCTGATAGATGACTAAACCAGAACCTATTCCCTGCCCCGACCCCCAATTTTTGATAATTATCATAAATGTGAGCGGTAAGAGAGCTGCAAGTTGAACACGATGTCCAGAGTGCACCTGGTGCTGCTCTGGCATTACAAGAATTAAAGAGAGGCACAGAAAAGAGTTACAATGACACCAAAATTCAGTTCCCAATGAACCAATATTTAACAGCTATTGGGCCTTTTCCACGTGAGCAATAAATGAGCCATGAGAAGGCCAGGCTGTGAAAGAAAAATCTCATTACTAAAGAGGAGGATACAACAAAGCAATGAAGCAGTGAGGTTTAAAACCAAAAAGAGCCCCACAACCACAACTGCCCAACTTTTTAGGTACTTCATTGTACTCACTGTTCTATCCTGAACACAGATGATTAGAAAGCAGCTGGGCAGACACACAAGGAACAGTGGCTGTTTAAATAGTGCTCAGGGCAGCAGTGTCAGGAACACCTTGGTAATGGTCTCAGAACAGTTTGCTAAAGCCATGGGGGAAGAGTATGACAATGAATAGGGATGGGACACATTATACTCACTCTAAAAATTATTACTGATCACTATCAAACAGACAAAGACAGACATCAGGTCTGGCCTAGCAGAGCAGTTTCAGATTTAAACACAGCACAACAAACTGAACAAGTATAATACAGCCCAAGAGGAAAGGCTACAATTAATTCAAATAACCTCAATTCTCCCCCTTCTGACACGGGTAATTGCTATTTGGTTTTGCTCCACCCCAATTAACTTCGTGAGCAAACTCTGAATCACAGGTCATAGCATTTTAATTCCCTTTTCTGGCTTTTCCATGGCTATTTCATTGAACTGCTTACGCTTATTTCTGGAGCCTGCCGTGAATGTCTGTCGCAGATTCATTGCCCTGTAAGAGAGGAGGCTCCCTCACACACCTTCTTGGTCTCCACACTGCTCTCCTGTGCCAGTCAGGAGTTTTGTGGGAACACACTGGAGAACAATCCAATTCCACTTTTACTTACAAAATCAAAGAAGCTGACAAGGCTGAGCTGGCTGATGTGTTCCAAGTCAGCAGAACTGTAATCCCAGCCCTTCCCTTCCCCCTTTCTCCATCAGCTGTTTGGTGCTTGTATTTTAATTCCCAGAGAGCAAAGTGCAGTACTTGAGTTTCTATCTGTGCAGCACTACAGGGTTCACCTGACCACTTCCCCTAGCGCTTTTGTTCTTCTCCAGCCCCATTCACCTGTTTTTTAATTTACCACTCTTTCTCCTCCTGTATTTGCCTCTAACCGTGAGAAGAGGCATCCCAGTCAACCAAAGGGCACCCACCTTTCTGCTCCCGGGGTCTGGGGTTTGCTCCTTTGAAACAAAAGCTTAAGAGGCAAAGCAAACTGTAAAACAAGTAGCTGTGGATTAGACTGGTTTTGATTGCACTGATGAAAGAGTTCAAAAACTTTATTGACCTATAACCTGATTAGAATATGCCAGATGAGAACCAAATATTGTACAGAAAGTTGTACAGAATTTTTTTTACATAGAAAACTTTACATATCTGTACCATATACATTTTGTCCATCTGAAAAAAATTTCTACATCCATTGTAATACAGAATGCTTGACAATCTTGTCTGTTAACCATCAGAGCACAATTCACAGTATGAATACATTTCCAATAAATTTAACCATCCCCAAACCATGCCAGATTTGTTACTTGAATATATCCAACATTAAATTCTGTACATAAGAGTGAAATCTACATCAAACAAAAAACATCTGACAGCAGACACAACCTAGACTTGTTTGCAGTGATTCAAGTTCCAGTCCTTGAAGGATCATCATTTCAATGGCTCGTTATATTTAAAAGCCCTAAAACAAGTATATTACAGGTAGTTATGTCAGTCGTGATGCTTCTACCGCTGCTCTTGACAAAAGTCGGCAACAATAACTTCTGGGCTACATGAAACAAAACAAAA
>VZTE01007284.1:1215849-1328557 GCA_013397775.1 Eulacestoma nigropectus | reverse complement strand
AAAAAAAAAGGAAAAAAATCACAACCCAAAAGAAGAAACCCAAACTTCTAGTGCATTTGGTAAACAAGGAAGAGTTATGGGCTTTCAACAAATCAGTAATACAGAAATAAAATCATTCAGGAAGAACTGTATAGTGTTAAAGAGTTTATATTACAGACCTGCATCTCTGTACATTTTCACAGAAGGATGATTACCAATGTCTCAGACAGCCTGAGTGTGCAAAAAGACTTGGAGTATCAGACATAGTTGCTAAATATTTTTTTCCATGAACAATAATCTCCATTTTCTTTTCACTATAAACATTTTATCCTTCAAAATACAGCTCTCCTGAGTTGTACTTCTCGCAGAAGCTCAAACCTTTACATATATGTGTTTCTTTGGGTACATTTTACTTTCACACCCGCCATAAACATCTGTTGCTATACTGCTGTCTAGGACAGTAAAGGACACTGCAGCCCGTGCTGACAAGGGGACTGTGCTAAAAACTGGCTCTGTGCTCAGCACGAGCCAGGCAAGAGAAACCGATGAGAGAGAATCCGCCAGGAAAGAGAGGGACTGGAGTGTTGCAAGCCTTAATTACAGTTGCAAGCGTCTGTACCGTTAACCCTTGGATACACGTGGCCAGAGAAAGAAATCATTTATATGGATATCCAGACAGAAGGGCCCAGCTACCTGGTCCTTTTATTTAGCTGAGGAATACAAACTTTGAAACAGAGCGTCACTAGCTGCTAATGCTTGCTTATTCCAGACTCTTGTTCTGGTGGTTGGGATATTTGGAAAACCACACCAATCCGCAGGAAAAACCTTCGCAAAACAGCTCGAAGCTCAGGGATAAGGTCAAACTGCATGATTTCACACAACAACGGATAGTAGAATGAGGCATGGGCCTTGAACTGAGGAGAAAACAAACAAGAAATTGCTCTATTATACATCAGTACAACTCAGAAAGCACACTGCAAAATATGAGTTTTAAATACTCTCCCAAATGAGGGTGAGAAACCCACAAAGTGACAAGCAGAAACATCTTTACAACTGAAGTCAGCAGTGCTAGAATAAGACTAAGACAGCTGTGATGCACTCTGACAGATGCTCACCAGCTACACAAAGCTCCTTACTAATGCTTATTCCCCAAGAGGAAATATTTTCTATTATGAGTTTTTTCTTGCAGTTGGCGTTTTTCACTTAATTATTTCAGCCAAGTTTTCTTAGAAAGAGAGGGAGATCTAAACAGGGATTTATTTACTGCAGAATTGCTTTGGAGAAGGTCAAGGTGTACATTTACCTGCAGTACTGGAGGCAGAAACAAGAGTTAATTATTTGAATAAAATATCATCACTAATTCTCTTCCTCAGCAAGACAGGGATAAAAAAAATTTAACACACACTTCTAAAGGATTCCAGCATCTTTAAACTCCTCTGACATGTTTTATTTTATCACTCACTGCACCTTCACACTGAATTATTAGTGTCAGTATCTGTCAAGTGCAGTTTGAATGTACACTCCCTCAACACAAGAGTGTCTACAGAGCAGCAGGAGCTTTCAAAGTCAAATCCGTAACTGTGTGTGACAAACCAGTCTGGAACTACTTCTTACCTGTACACGTCATCTGAAACATCATTCCAAACAGTTACTCACCCTTTCATCACTTATCTTCAGGACTTTAGTCAAAAATAAGAGTAAAAGGTTAGTCCAGGCTTCCCGATGACTTTCTGATGTAAGAGTGAGGAAATAGCTCAGAGCCTCACTGCAGACACTGGAGACAAAAGAGACAAAAAAATAGTAACTCACATTTCTTTCTGAGCTCTACTGCAGAGAGCGAGCTTTGGCTTTTTAACTTTTGGCTGTCTAGAGCCCTAGTGTAGAACAGCACTGTTTTATGAAAGCTGCTCTAAGCCTGATTAATGACAGAAAGCAGTGACTTTGTTAAACTCAAACCCAAAGTCCTAGGACTTCAGTAATAAATAAGCTGACAAAATCTGATTATGCTGTTTGTGCATGTATTTGAAATGTACCGAGTGTTCTGTGAGAGGTTTGTGACAAAATGCTATGCGCACTTTAGGAACATCTCATGTTGATGTAACCAGGCAGTTTTCAGCTCTGCTTCCTAGTCTGTGAACCTTAAAGTCTTAGCCTTAACTGTTGCTGTTGTGGTTTTAAGCCCTCTCTTATTCTTGAAAAACTTTGTAAAACAAAAAACATTCAGATGAATAACCAAAGAGCCAAAAGCCTCTGTATGCTCACAAGGCTGCTCAAGCCCAGTGTCCATTTCTGCAGATGAGAACAAACAGTGCCAGTTCCACTGCAGTTTCACTAAGGCTAGTGAAATAAAAAACGGGGTTTAGGTGATAGTTGCTTTCCTTTTTAAAGAGGAGCTATAACAAGCCACCACCTATCCACATGATACAAAAAAAGATGACAAAACCTTTGTTCTCTCTGCAAAACACATAATGAGAAGAAAAAGGAGAGACAGCATCAGTAGCAGGAGGCACAGCACTCCCCACAGAACACAAAACTCTTAGTGTTAGCTGCGACCACCACCACACACATTAGCTCTAGAAGTTTACTGCAAATAGAGGAGGTCTATCCTTTCAAACAAAAACCCCCTTCTTTAACATCAGAACTAACATGAACCGGTTCAGCTCCATGGACCTTACTTCAGCAGTCTTTGCTGGACCTCCTCCCAGGCGCTGGTGCGGCTCTCGTCCATGTACATGCGGAACAGGATGCGCAGCCCACAGGCCAGGCTGCTCGTCTCCTGCTTCAGCAGGTTGGGCTTTGATTTGCCTTTGAAACCTACAGGAATTCCAAGTACCCATTTAGATCTTTCTTGTTCAGCTGACATTCTTTCTTACAGTCCCCCACTTCTCTTTCTAAGCATCTTCTGCACACAGACAGAAGAACCACCTCAGGTAATTAATTTCTCATAACATTTAGTACAATGGAGCACTGCTAAAAATTAACCTATTTATATGTGCCACGATTGTGTTTGGCACCCATTTTTAATATCAGCTTCCAAGTAGCTGTGAAACCTGTGTTTGTGCCTGCAGCTTTCAAGCATGGACTCACACATACAGTAAAGAATCAGCTTGGCAGCTGTACCTCAGTGAAACCTTAAATTTTAGGAAACCAGACATATTTGCACCTGCATAGATGAGGTCCCCTCCCTTTAGGAATCCTACAGTTATAAAGCTAAAGCTTCAACTTTTACATTCACCATTAAAGTACTTTTGGGTCAATTCATACTGCCACAAAGTATTTCTCCAAAGGGACTGACTCACCTGCTTTCCAGAGAGCAGTTCTTTGTTCATTGTTTGAATTAAACGCTTTAGCAAATCTGTGAGATTCCAGCAGACAATCGAGAAGTTTGAAAAGCTGCTGTGATGTTAGGAAACGATACATCCCTTGATCCTGTGTATCCACATGGACATCAAAGTCTACTGCATCTCTCTATTAAAAAATATTGAAGTAAAAATTCACAACTGTCTTCAGCAAGCTACTGTGGTAACTCCATCCTACCCTCTTTACATCTGTACTTGTACTTAACACTGTATTAAAGGTTGTATCCACATCCCAGTTACATAAATCCCTTTGAACAATACATGTTTTAATCTCCACAGTGCTGCCCTGGCACAGCAAATGCAATTGAATGGAAGTTGTAAAAGACCTCAACAGTCCAATGGAAATTCTCAAACGCATGTAAAAATTGTAAATTAGTAGATTTTATGGGAGTTTAAGAAACTTTATCTTAAAACCTTTGGAGGAAAAGGTGTTAAAAAGAGAGATATCTATCAGTTCCACTTACTTGTGCTGCTGCTAGATTCTCTGCATCCTCTTTTTTGCTAGTTGCTGGGAAGAACACAATGTTGTCAATCGTCTGAATGAGTTCCAGCTGTACAACACACTTGATCAAAAGAGCAGCAAATAACTTCTGTTCTGGAAATTCTTTAAAGGAAAGAAAAGTACTTGTAACTAAAGAACTTTTTTGAGCTATTTTGAGGGCAAGTTGAAGAATAGTTTAACTTCAAGCACATGCGTAAACCAAACCTGGAATCCACCTGTCTGAATTACTAACACCAGGACAGTTCACCATGTTACCAACTGGAACATCTTAAAAAACTGTTTCCTGAAGTTATCTGTGATACATTGGATCAGTCTGGTTCAATGTTACCTAAAAATCACCAAAATGAGTGACTTGGACCTCCAGTGCAATAGCAAGAGGCAGAGGCTGAGGCTGTTCCCAGGAAGGAGGCTTAGCACAGCACTGGCATCATTGCTTGTCTGCAGCTGTTGCAAGTACTAATGTCACCACATGACCATTTTAAGCACCAACACAAAACTGCACAAGGCTCTTAAATATGGGTTTGATACACTCTCTTCAAATCACAGACAGAATTTTTTTCCAGCTACTGCTTCTGCTGCATTTTGCACTGAAAAATCTCTGCTCCTAAGGAAAAAAAAATACACAGCATTGTAAGGAGACTACTATTTTTAATATTTTGCTTTGGGTAAAAAGCCTAGAAGCTTGCAGTTGAACTCTTTGATTTTTAAACATAAGCCAAAAATGTGGACCCACAGGAGTCCAAGAGAATTCTGTCATACTGCATGAAGACAAAAATTTAAAAAATGTGATTTCTTCACATCATGTTTCTGACGTCATAGCTGGGGCTACAACTAATATATCAAACATCTACTAAATACTACTCTTAACAGCTATCAAATGCCAAACCACTGCAGAGCACGCACTTGCTGCTGGCCTGGCTTTACTTGTTTCTTCAGCTACCGTGGCCCCTGTGCTGGGTTGATACGGGCGTCCATCTGAAGATCGAGGCTGAATGGAATCATGGATATCTACTGACTTCTGGGAGATTGTATCCTGAAAAGAAAGCAAAAAAAAATAAGTAAAACTTCTGCAACCTAACTGGTAATAGTGCTGTGCTCTTCACAGCTCAAGACATCTGCTGTTTCAACACTGCACTTTCATATTTGCTATGAGCATTCATAAAAGATGTACGAAAAAGATTAGCTACTAAGAAAAAACTGAAAATTTATCAAGTAACAAACGCTTAAGTACATAGAAAAGTCAAAGAGCAGCATTTTTCAGATAGGTTTTTGTATTCCCTCCAAGCACTTCTTCTGTCAGCCAAGAGTTACTATGGCTTTTACCAGATAAAGAGTAGGAGGTTTGCTGCAAGGTTCCTGTAAAGAACATCTCAGCTTCTCATATCACTAGATAACCAAGTTTTTCATCTCTACTAAGTAAAAACATATATTTTAATAGGTAATAATAGGTATCATGTCTACAGATAGCAAAACTCCATCATATTTGAGCTACCTAAAGAAAAATGAGATTAAAATATCTGAAGCCTGCAAAGATTCTATCCTACTAAATGAGAGAACAAAAATATTTTTCCTTTAGTATCATTTATTATACAAGTTCTGTTAATTTTGAAGTTGCAAAATATTTTTTTACACTGAAGACAAAAATAGTTTTTAAAAACATTCATGTTAAACTATTTCAAAAGGAAAAGATCTTTCAATTTACTCAAGGCTTTTAATTTATTTGCCATTTATGCATGCTATTGTATTTGACATAAATGGATAAAAAATATAGCCTATATATATATAAATGAGTCATAATACAGCATGAAAGTACAATATCCATATAATGAGAACTGGCCATCACAAACATTTACCTTCTGTTTTAACCGAATCATGTTAACACTCCACAAAGATAAATGGAGGGAGTTGGCCTCTCTTAGTAAAGCTCAGTTGGGACCATTATCCTTGAGCAACTGTTATCAAGGGCTTCATTATCTAAACAGAACTTCAGGCAGCAATCTTGTGAGAATGTCCAAAAGCTAAACTCATTCTCATCAGTAGCAAAGTAGCTACAGCACTGGCACTTGCAGGCAAATCCAGACTTCACATCAGTTTAATCAATTAACGCTAAGAAATCTGATGATTGTATCAATTTTCTATCTTAAACAGATATTTAAGATATTACAAGAGAAAAATTTGGAGAAAAAAAAAGAAAAAGTCAATATAACTGTCAATCTATCCCTCCTTAGCAGTTTCTCTTCTTGCCAATACATCAAAATGAAAGAAAAACCATGACCCAAACCAGAAAACAACTCAAAGCCCAAATACAGTATTAGAGAAACCTACCAAACACAGGACATTACCTAAAACAAACACAGATAACTACCTACAGCCAATTTCTGGAAGTCAAGTTTGCTGCAAACAAATACATACTTCCGTATCAATTAAATCCTTGCCATTTTTAAACATTAAATAGCATTTGAGCTGGAAAAAAAACCTCAAGTAAATCAAAACTAAAAAATGTATTTAAACCAAGTATACTTTTCATCTATTCTACATCACAACACATTTGTACTGAGCACCTGCAATCGAAAATTATTTTTTTATTTCAGCAGCTTACCAGTTTTTCTTTTAGATCAGAGGGAGATCCAGAGCAAAACTCCCCACCAACTGGTCGCCAAGTCAGCAGCCTTGAAAACACAAAACCAATCCCAAATTTACTAAGTTTGAAATATAAATCAGAACCAACGCTCTAAAAAGTCCCCTTCAACATGGTGTGGACTTTTTGCATTAACTTCAATTCTAAGTACACTTTATCTTTCACACATATTTAAACATGTAAATACTGTGTTTTTTGAACTTCAACATTTCTGCCAACTACCTTGGATGGACAAGTGGACTATGTGGAGGTGGATTAATTTTTCTCAGAAATACTGGATTTGTTTTAAGGCAATGCTTTAGTGCCACTGGTGGGCCTCTTCTCCCACACTACCTTTAAGCTTTACCTAGAGTAAGGAATTAATCTATTCCAGAACAAATCACATGAACATTTGGAAATGTTTTGCATTCTCTCTCTGGGGTATGTTTCAGCATTATATTTCTATTTCCACTTTAAGATTCACCACTTCCACTCAGGATTCATTGCTGTGATGAGGTATCAAGTCACTGACAATACTTCTGATCTCTTCCCTGATGATTTCCTATAGGACACTGCTGTCTTGAGGATCTTAACCTTAGTACTAAAAAATTTCTACACTAATTGTAACTTACTGAGACTGTCTGTGCCTGCCAAGAATTGAGGGAAATTGGATTAAATACCTTAAGTTGTCCCACCACTTCTTGTTCTATCCAATCTACTGCTACAAGGTAAGATTGAAGTTACTTGTCATTGTCGTGATCTCAAACTCTTTAGTCTCAATCCATGTGAGGTAACACATACTGGATATTTGTGTCTGCGTATCCTAAGGGAGAGGTTTCCCCACCAAGCTAAGCATCCTAAATGAATATACCACTGATCTCCAGAAAACTAAATACTGGATAACTAAAAAGACAAATTGGAGATAAGAAAAGATAAAATCTTGAGGCATGTAATAAGACAAATAAAGCAGAACAGACACCTGAACTGATTCTTGAAAGCTGCACGGACACAAACTGAGGTATTGGAATTATGAGCCATTATGAGCCAGTAGAGGCCAGACCATCATAATTTGTGCAAGGAACCAGCTCTAACTCTTGAAGTTTTGGAGGACAAGAGGGTACTCACACCGTATTTCTGAGCACCAGAAAGCCAAGATTTGCTCTCAGGAAGCTTCAGAAAATTTAAACTAACAAAAATTATAAACAGAACAGAAATTGAACTAAAAGAAAAATTAAAGAAACTATTAAAATAAGCTAACAAACATCGGGCTTGACGAGCAAACAGTGAGATGGACTGAAAACTGACTGAACAGTCAAGCCAAGAGGATGGTGATTAGGTGCACAGAATCTAGTTGGAGGCCAGTAACTAGTGGTACACCCCAGGGGTCAATACTGGGTCCAGTTCTGTCCAGTATCTTAATGATCTGGGTGATGGGGCAGAGAAGACTCTCAGAAAGTTGATGACAAAAGTAGGAGGAGTGGCTGATACCCCAGAGGGTCATGCTGCTATCCAGAGGGACCTCCAGAGGCCGCAGAAATGGGCCGATGGGAACCTTGTGCAGTTCAATAAGGGGAAGAACAAAGTGCTTCACCTGGGCAGGAACAAGCCCATGCCCCAGGACATGCTGGGGACTGTCCAGCTGGGAAGCAGCTTGGCCCCCAGAGAAGGCCCTGGGGATCCTGGTGTACACCAGGCTGGACATGAGTGAGTAGAGTGCCCTTGCTGCAGAGAAAGCAAGCGTTACCCTGGGCTGTGTGAGGAGAGCTGCCAGCAGGTGGGAAGGGGATCCTGCCCCTCTGCTCAGCACAGTGGCCAGTCCTGGGCTCCCCAGTATGAGACACATGGATCTACTGGAGAAAGTTCAGCAAAAGCCACAAAGGTGAGGAAGGAATTAGAGCATCTCTCCTATGAAGAGACAGGAACGGGGACTGTCTAGCTTGGAGAAGGAACGGCTCGGGACATCTCATCAACATGCCATAAATACCTGAAACGTGGGTGCAAAGAGAACAGAGCCAGGCTTTTTTCCAGTGATTCACAATGCCAGGACCAGAGGCAATGGCTTTGAAAAAGAAACACAAGAGGTTCCATAAGAGCATTAGGAAACACTTTTTCACTGTGAGGGTGATCAAGCACAGGCAGAGGTTGCCCAGAAAGGCTGTGGAGCTCCTCCTTGGACATATTCAAAAGTCAGGACATGATCCTAGGAAAACTGCTCTGGGTGGCCATGCTTAAGCACAAGGGTTGGACCACAAAACCTCCAGAGCCCTTTCCAACTTTAGGCATTCTGTGTCATTCTGTATTAGTATCTTCAGCTATCAACACCTCAGTGATCTGTAGATGCTTGGCAGCAGTATGATTTCTGGTTTTCTAGTAAGCGATCCTTGCAGAAATTGGTAGCTGAGTAAATGCTATAGCACATTTTCCAAACAAAGAATTATGATCATCTCTCTTTTCAAAAAAGTAACTTGCCAAGAACCAGCAGAGGCTGATACTGCAATTAAGAACTCCTGCAGCCAATGTTGCAGCTCTTAAATTCAAGAAGTTAGTTTCACAACACCTGGAAGATGTTTTATACAAATGCTAAAAACGAACACATGTAACCCTACCTGATCAGACTAATAAGAACTTCTGCCAGAAGATACTTTACACTCCAGAGATTCATAACCTCTGACTATTCAAAGACAATTGGCAATAAAGCACTTGCCCATAAAGTTTTCATATATACCACTGTATCATTTGTCTGTCTTCATTTCAACATTAACTATTGTGTTACTTCCAGGCATGGAAAAACAAAGGTAAAAAGATCATTTGCCTTCTCTAAGCACTGAGGCAGCCTCCACAACAAGCTGACTATTAAAACTGCATTGTCAAAAAAGAAAGTAATAAGAAACTAAGGATGGAAGGGTAGGAAAAGCTCCACTGCAAAAATAAGGTTAATAGAGGGACTAAGACATAAAAATATGAAATGTAAGCCACACCAGGAGTCTCAGAAAAAGAACCAGATCTCATAAAAAGAGAGGAAAAAAGAAGTATCCTCCTAGGACTCAGAGAAGGAAAAAAATATGAGTACCCTTATATAAAATCAAAATAAGACTGCAAAAACTGGGAACCTCCCAGAAATTTAAGAAGGAATAATATAATGAAGTTCTCAAAAGATAGTATAGAAAGATTAAAAGAGAAAGAAAGAGAAAGAGGAAGATTAAGGAAGGAGTCAGATACTCTCCTAGGAAAAATAACCCAATTTGAGAAACAGAAGTGCCTCAACATCAAAGCAAATAATGCACATATTTCAAATCAGATATAACTAAGGGCAACAGGAATATTTTGAGTATGTCTAAATATTAAGATATCCAAAATGCTGCTCTAGAAAGATTTCTAACATTCAACTGTAAGAATACCCAGAAACCTACATTTTGATCATATGCTGAAACTAAAGCAAATGTTCTGCTAGTGAATATTAACTTCAAAATCTTTCCAAGTACAGGCCATTATTAAGTTAGGGTTAATTCAGCTGGACTTTTACATCCAGAGATTTGAGTTTCAATTTTATTTGTGGCAGTTACCAAAACGCAGAAGTATCTTGCTACCTCCCATATATTTCACCTCCATTATAATTATTTTTGATGGCATTAATTTATACCTAGTCATACAAAAAAATAGGTGAGGTAGTGACAGATTTTATCTTTTAATGAATGAAGGAAGCTCTCTTACAGTGCTATCTGATATACAATTCTAAAATTAAGGAAAGATTGACATGCAGAAGGCTCCTTTTGCTTTAGTTTTCTTCAGGCCTAAAGTAGGTCCCAGAAGCAAACAATATGAACTGGATGACAGACATAGGACAAATAATACACCATGAAGACTATCAGATTTGAAAACAAGTAGTGTTTCATCTTAGTGTTGGCAGTGCAGGGGAAAAACCCCTCACCTTTGGTATAATGCCATGATTTCTTGTTACTCTGCTCTAGGATATATAAAACATAGCACTCAGAATGGTATGGCCTTACTCCAAGAAACCTCACAGTGAGTTATTAATAAGAAGGGAAAGAGTTACCAAATATCCAAGATCATTTTCACAAAAATATTAAGATTCACATAAACATATGATGGAAACTAACCATCAGCCACAAAGACTTAAATATGTAGGACTGTTGCAGTATTTTAGTATTTTGTGCAAAAAGCTTCACATGTAATTACAAATAGCAAAGCCTGCATCTTCTATTACAAAAACGAAAATAACCAAAAAAATCAGATAGTACTTCTCCAAAAATCCAAAACCTTAAAACTGAACCACGTTACATTCTGAGGGTTGTTGGGATTTTTTTTTTGCTTATCTCCTATACAGTATTTCAGTTTTTAACACTTTATCATTTACAATACAAAAGAATACCTACACCTAATTTATCATTATGTTTCAACTAAGTCTGTTTCTCTTTAGTCCACATGTAACAGCTTTTTGTTCACCCCACCTATGAGATATCTAAGAGTTTGAAATGGGTAAATCATCTAGTTGAACTATTTTACAAAGTATAAATATTAACAGTTGTCTTACGCATGAGGGATTGTAGTTTTGAAAATATCCAGCATACAAGTGCACGTTTTATCCCAGATTTCTAGGGTAAACTTTTCACCATTAAGGATGACAACATTCTCCAAACAGTTTGTACCAGATCGTGCCAGTTGTTCATTGTCTGTAAAAGACAAACAGTGTATTTGTTTATTCCCATTCAACAGAGTAAAATGTTAACATTGTTTTAACATAATTTGTACAGTTCCTACCTTGCTGAACACACCAGTACAGCTGTGCAAATATATCATCCAAAAGAACATCACTAAGTACTTCTAAATACTGTGTAAATACATCACATATTGCATAAAGTGCATGGTTACAAGTAGTTGTCATCCATTCAGCTTTCTAGGAGTCAAAAAAAAGAAGAGTTACAACCTTAAGGTAAAACTTTAGGATACACATAGATAAACATTTGCTTTACAGTGACATGAAATTAATTTCTGTATCTCAGAACCTCAAAATTTGGAGCCTCAAGTTCTGCTTTGCTAACTAACAGGTTTAAAAAGAACTACAGGAACAGACAAACAAATGACTGTCTTAGTGTCCAATCCTAGCTCAATGATTTAACATCAGGCTCAAGATGTGTTTCTTTTAAGTGTTTTCCAGGGCATAAAAATTTACAAAGTGAGACATGTCCTACTACAAATAGCCAGACAAAGTCTCTCAAACAATTGACAGTTTTGATCTAACTTCTAATATTAATAAAATACACATTATTTACATTTTAAAGCCCATTTCTGTTCAGTTGTTTTTCAGAAGAGTACCCGGTTCCGGTTTGGCAAATCAAAACCCAGATGGCTGGTCAAAAGGGTGCAATGACAGCACAGTGCTGTTTCGGGTGGTTTTTGTTTGTTTGTGGGCTGGTTAGGGGGTTTTTTGGTTTCTGTTTGGCTGAGGTTTTTTTGCCTTGTCATCAAAAAATTTTGAACTAACAGAACTTATTTCTTCTAATTGTGACTTCACTGTTGATTACATGCCTCACTCAAGTGAGCATGTTGTGTATCTCAGATTCCAAATATCACATGTAAAAGCTACAGTTCTTCTTACAAACCCTAGACACCTTGCATTTTATGCCATTCTTTTGTTGTTCTTAGTGTAAACTAGTAGGCCTTTTACATACATGGTCTTCAAAAATTAAAAAAGGGATAAAACCTGCCAACAGAATGGCTTTAAAATATAACAAGGATACTAGAACCACAGGTCCACCATCCAAGTTTTGAGGTTTACCCTACATTACTTGACAAACCTATATTACAGGTTTTCTACTGTAAATGTAGTTCTCATGTAAATTATCTTCCTCCACTTTTTTTCACCTCAGTCTGCTGTTCCGGCAGTTTCATGTTGTCAAATATCCTGAAGACAATCCGAAACAAATCTTGCCACCAGTGTTTTTCGTAAGTATGGCCATATGTCTTCATTATTTCAAACATTACTGTTAAGCCCCTGAAATGAAGAAAGAACAACTTATACCAATAGTTACAGAAAGACATGAACGAGACCAAGTAAGTACAACTACAGCAGCAATAACAAACTCAAATACTGTTGAAAACATTGTATATGCACATGAGTACACAAAAAATAAGTAGAAAATCAACTTGTAAACAATGCACTTTATAGTCACAAGCCATAGCCAAAAAGTACTTTTGAGAACTGCGGTAATTTTAAATTAAAGTAGTAAACCAACCTCTTTACCCAAGACCACAAAAATTAATAAATAAATATTTCCAGTTAAAAAATACAAAGGTCTAGAAACAAGTATTAACCTTCACGAGCTATAAAGGGAGTCCAGTTGCACAGCTTCCATGCCAATGTGTAAATTTAAAGTTATTACCCTTCATATTTCACATCAGAACTGCAACTGAATACACTTTACAAGGAAAAATCATATTCCAGGAAAATAAGCAAGTTTTACATGAGATTAGAGTACAGCTTTGTTTTTTTTAACCATTTCTGCAATCCTCAACCACTTAATGAATCACGGTATAAAAGCCCAGGGTAAGTTTGAAAATCCCCTAGGTAAGCAGGAGGGGCAAGACACAGAATGCAATCACAGCTCCATAACTTTGTTATTTATTATAACAGAAAACAAAAATTTCAAATGTA
Organism: Eulacestoma nigropectus; assembly: GCA_013397775.1. Classification (NCBI taxonomy): domain Eukaryota; kingdom Metazoa; phylum Chordata; class Aves; order Passeriformes; genus Eulacestoma; species Eulacestoma nigropectus. Next base: position 1,315,427 of record VZTE01007284.1, on the reverse strand, counting down.
CAGAACACAGACTTCATTTCTGTATTCCAGTGCCTATTTAAAAGGTGTTTCCACAGTGGTATCACCCAAATTAAATATGTAAGTAATTTTACAGTGATAACATTTATCAAGAATTATTTTTGTTTTAAAAGTGTAAAGTAAGCCTTTTAAAATTTGAATTACAAATACTGATTGTTACCTGGTTCTTACATCTAATTTGCATCTATTGATGATACAGGACAGCTCAAAGAGAATTGGGAACCATCCTCGCACCCACACTCTGTCTTCAGGAGCTACATTCATATCATCACTTGTGTATTCCTTAAATGCCTTTAGAAGGAAACACACATTTATACAGTTATACAGAAGCTAGATTCTTCAAAATGAAACACAGTTTGGACTCTAAACAACAATCTCTCCTGCAACACTATTACACCCTGATACCTCAGATGAGTTGGCAATCAAAACCATAACACTGAGAAAGTGTTTTTCAAAGTAATGCTTAGTATATTATGAAGAATAAACTTATAAAACCAAACAAGATTATACATTCAAGCACCAGTTTTTGCTTGCAGTTCAGTGTGAATCTCTTGCTCTCATTTTTATAGAGACAGCTCTGAAAGTGAGGATCTAACCATAACATTTTGACAGTATCAAGCATTTTTGGTTACACCATTATCCATTTCTTCACATTTCTTGGTAGAGAGCAGATCCTGAGATATGCTGATTTCCAGCAGCTCTCAGGACTGCTAGTCACCAGCTGAACTGGGTGGATGGGGATGGGCAAAGAGGAATAAAAGAAGAAAATAAAATCGCTGATACTTTCAAAGCCTGTGGCATTTTATACTCCTATTGTCTCTGAATAAAGTACATTTCTCATTAATTCATGAAACTTGAAGGGAAGGTGAAGGGATGAATAGTTCCCCACCTTCCCAAGGCATCTTCTGGAAGGCAGTAAGTTTAGCACAACTATTTTTTTTTTATAAAAATACTTAACAATTTAGTTAACACAGACTATACCTGAGGTCTGTCAGACACATATTTTGCACAGTGGCGAATGAGGCGGATCGCTTCCATACTGGTATCTGGAAATGCTGCATTGCAGGCAAATTCAGACAAGCACTTTACTGCATCCTGGAAAGAATCTATGGTTGCTGGGAAGTGTTTTTCAAACACGATTGCTGAGAGAAAAGTGTGAACAGGTGAACAAAAAGTGTCATGCTTTAAAATCTACTAATTCTAATATGAACTGTCTGTAACAGAGGTCATGAGAGACTGGTTCATTGATTGGAGCTGTCAAAAGCCTGAGTAGTAAGAAAAACTAAAGAAAAAAAAAAAAAAGAATACCAAAAAAAAAAAGTACCCAGAGGGCATTTCATTTTGACAGTGAGTGTTTCAAATACATTAGAGTAGCATCTAGACTAAAGCAGGTAAATGTAACAGTTAAGCAAGACTAGACTAATAGGCTTACTGTTTAACACTAGTCTGTGTCACCAGAGCTTAAGATGGCTGCATGAAGCATGGAGTTACATCTACTAATGGACCTCCTCCCCAGCGACACATTGCCTTGTTTTTAAATAGCTACTTTGAAGAAAAAAAAGGGCTTCATCGATGCTGAAACAGTTTTATAAACTTGCAGAGGTTCAGAGAGAATAAAGAGATCCCTTAAAGCCTGGGATCTAGACTAGACTAGAGAGAGAGAAAAAAAATTATCATAGTACCCCCTAGCTCAGCACTTTCTCCTAAACAGGCCTTACACAAGCACAGTTCAGAAACACAGAAAAAGATAAGCAAACAACATATTAGTAAAATGGCTACATCTTTTTTTTTCCTAGAGGAAATCCCAGAATACTTCACTTATATAAAAATGTACAGATTAAACAGAATTATCTACGGCCTGACTTGTTTTACTACAGATTTCTACAAACAGGTAAGTTCTTCTAAAAGGCATGAAGAAAGTCAGTTAACTCTAATCTTACTGAATGACTTTCATATGTATTTTCCCAGAGGACTGATTGGAAAGTGTAAATCATCGGTTCCAAGACATGAAGCAGGCTCTACTATGCAGGCTGTGAGTCCACAGACAAACAAAGCTTCTTGGGCTCTGGAGTGATACACACTTCCATGGTATCTGAATATCATCCATACTCACTGACAATGTGTCCTGTAGTCTGGAATGCCAGTTCCACTATACTTTCATCCTGATCTGAGGCTGCCAGATGAAACACTGAAAAAATGTTTTTCCAGCCAGAACGAATGTTAGCAGCCTGGGAATTCACCATCTGTGCAATACACCGTACAACCATGTCTCGAATAGTAGGAGACCTAAATTAGGATAATAAACAGTAATTTTTTAAACTTAGTTACATAATCAATTAGAACAATAAAATTCTCTAACGACTGATTTTACAAAAGCAATTTGAAACATTAATTGCAAAAGCTGATGCTTGTGATCCCAGGCAATTCAGTTAATTGTATGTTATTACCTGTTTCTCTTCATGATATGTTCAAATGGTCTTAGGAAGTCCTTCTGGAATCGGAAATTAGCAAGTTCTCCTTTTTCCAAGAACTTCATTGACAATTGCCTTAATGAGTCTACTGCAAAAATAGCTACATCTTCATTGGGATTGCAGCCAACCTGAGAACAGAGCATAGAAATGTAGAGAAGGCCTGCATCAGAATTCTTATGAATTCAGCACAAGCTGCCTTTACAGTTGATAACAGAGAACTAAGCAGTACTGGAAAATTAATGAAATTAAATAGTAATCAGTTCCAGGAACCACAGTTTATGCAATTCAATAATCCCCAACTAATTCCAGCTATCTTCTGTGTTAAACAACCTGGCATTTAAAACCACCTAAAAATAAGCAAGCTGTCTAAAAAAGTCTTCAACAGCTGTATTAAAAATGCATGTCAAACATTCATTTGATAAACAGTCAATTTAGACTTGAAGACAACCTCTTAATCCAAGTGTCATGAAACACCCCCAAAAATTATAACACAAAACTAACAGCAGGCAGTTCTAAACTCAGGTCATGATAAATAACTTAATGTATACTTCTGTTTTTACATTTATTATACTGTGTACCTCTGCCTTCTTGCAGGTCTTTCCAGCTTTACAGTTTTTGTTGGTTCAAGCTTACAAAGAAGGACAGAAAAACCACTATGATTCGGATAAGCACATACTTTTCCAATAAATCTCAAAATAAAATTAATCTGTATCAATAACTGAAGGAGTAAGCACTATAATCATGAACAGGGATACCTTATTAAAATGATCGCCAATAACTTCCCAGATCCTAGACCACTGTAACCTTATCCGGCCCATGTTGTAGTAAGAAATCTCTACTATCTTCTGCAGACTAAACATTCGAGGGTGGGTAGCAGACAGCAGCTCATCCATAGACACAGCACAAAGCCAGCGAACGAAATCCACTGTCAAATGACAACAGATTTTAATGCAGTGTTTTTCCAAGGTTTAGTTTACAGGGGTGTGGAGGGGTAGGGAAGAGATAAAACCTACCAATAGCATTTCCATCCAACCTTGTAGACCCCGTAAATATTCTGTAAGTGCAGTTAAAGACACTGTTAAAATTTCTTAAGAGAAGCATTTACTAAATGTATTCAAGCTTCCTTGTCTTGTTTTTCTTAACAATACATAGACAGCCTCTGATTGCCTTTATTTATTAAAAAATAATTAGTAATTCTAAAGACATACTGATAATACTGTCAGTTTTTATCATCTCTGATCCAAATACAGAAGTCAAATGTCTCCAGAGTGCATTATTTCCATTTGCCATGACAAGCAGATATTTGAAACACTTTCCATTACGAAGCAGGGAGGGACTGCAAATCTAAAAAGCTATCATGTGTTTGGCATCAAGCTTCCAGTGCACTTGATGTGATTTCACTGCAAGACAACTTTTCGTTGAACTGACATCGATCTTGCTGCCTGTACTTCAACCACAGAAATGTATGTAGGCCTTCAAAATGATACCTCTTCATCCATTTTGACAACTATTAAGAAAATTATATGTTCTGATTTCTCATATGCTGAGAAAGCAAGATCCATGAACACTTCAGTCTGATCACTACTGTATGATATAAACAGAGAATGTTCATAATACGTATTCTGCCTAGCCAAATCCAATTAAAACAAATGTGATTCATAGAACGGAAGACTGGAATAATAATTTTGGTCATTTCAGACAACATCTACATAACCTAGAGGAAAGCAGGGAGTCAGTAATAACATTTAGGAGAAAAAGAGTCTGACAATAATGCCCTCAGCACTAAGGCAAAATGAGATTTGCTACGTTACTATATACAGCAAATCAAGATTCAACAGACACTACAGCAGACTTTATTCTGCAAGTCTTCTGTAGTAATTTTTTTATCAGTAAAAAAGCTTCTTGCCAAATCTTTGCTCTGCTCCTTCTTGCCAAAGTATCTATGATCCAAAAAAAATCACCCCCCGCCCCCCCGAAACTGAAAAGCACTTCTCTATGGTGGTTTTTATATAGGCTTTTTCCAAATAAATTAATAAATTAATAAGGTCCTTTTTTTAGCACAGGGTATTCAAGTACTGCTTAAAAAATTTCAGGTGACAACAACAAATTTAATACAGTACCTGTCTACAGCAACAACAACGCTTTGGGAGCTAGTTTCACCAATGGATTCCTGAATACTTGCTATCTGCTTCCAATCCACGTTTCCACCAACTACAGTGGGAAAAAAAAAAGAAAAATGGGTAAGAGAGAATACAGAATGGGCTGGGAAGAAAGAGGAATAAAAGTTGTGCTACTACCAGTATAATTAAATATATTTTTAATTCACAAAAAAGAGAAGCACATTATTCATTTCCCTTGCATAAGCTGGCCATCTCAGTGAACAGTTGCATGTGGGTGTAAGTCCTAATTGTCTGGATTTCCTATCCATATATTAACTATATTAGTCTTAGAAAATTTTCCACATTTGGAGCAATAGATACAAGTGAAAAAAAAAGCAAAACCACAAGAATCGCCTTTTTTTTTCCCTCCATTTTTCAATGAACCTTTGGTAATCTTGCTACTTAAAACACACAACATATGACTGAGAATATAGCTTAGAGGAGAACCTTTCACACTTAATTAGCATCAAGTGAGTAAATCCATCCTGAAAGATCTTATTTCTTATCATTCACAAAGAAGAGCTTAGCTTCCACCAAAACTTTAAGCTTCATTTCAATTACAGCAAAATTATCACCCAAAAATAGTGTGAAATACCTATAAATAAAAATAGCAATTATTTATTTTGGAGGCTGGAAACTGTAACTCACATTTGGGAAAGCTCATATGAAGAAACTGCTAATTTTGCTAAAAATTTCAGAATTTTTCTCACTGCAATCTCCAAACTCCCTCTGAACCACTATCAAAAAAAGAGCAAGAATCTTGCAATCACTCTGGGTAATTCCACATACCCTGTGTTCACATTTTTTTTTCAGAAATATAGAGAAGAACAGAAGACTGAAAGAAGGAAAGCAGTTCTGTTCTCAGAGGTTTGCTGAGAGAAAAACTTCTCATGATTCAGCCTGCCTCAGAGTCTTGATGTGCTCCATCCACACTCCGAAGTGCCTGGAGATAACTATCTGTCAAATCTATATAATCTGACCCATGTGAAGTACTTTTCTAGGGCATTTATGGAACAACTTTTCTGTACATACATATGTAACCTCTTACTAGTATTTCAGCAACTTATAATACCACTGGGTTGGCTCAAGACTTCTCCTGTAAGCACACAAGCTGCCAGGGTCAATTAGCTTGAATCTTGGTAATGAGTCAGCTAATAAACATATCACATGGCAGCAGAATGTAAAGAGAATTTGAAGGGCTATTGTCAGGGAGTCAGAACCTTAACCAACTCAACCAGCTTATGTGAGAATTCCTTATTATTGCAGGATTTGTAATTCAATGCCTGAAAACCTGAACAGACAGCAGACTTATACTCTAACAGTTGTGAAATCTTTTACAATGATACACAAGAGTCAGGTATATAACTCTGCTTTATGAAAAACAGATTCCCACTGTCCAAGAGGATTTCTGGTTATCCAGGAAGTACACTTCAGCTGTGACCGACTCACAGCAGCAAGTTTTGTCTTCCAACTTTGTGAACAGAAACTGATGTAGAAGAAATGTGAATTTCACTATTACAAGCCCAAGTAAGGCAACATTCCTATCAAAGGAGCAATAGAATAGATGCTTATTCATTTACTTTTACAACCTGCATGCTTATGATGTTTTGAATTTCCAAGTACAACAAAAAAAGGGCCACAACAGGAAGAAAATACAAGAGATGAAGACATTTGAATGTAGATGCCTGAAGAGCAACACCTGAATCCTTGCAGAGGCAGTAAATGAGCAACGGAGCTTTTGGATTTGGTTTTGTTGATCTTTGTTATTTCAAAAAACACATTAACTTCAGAAGGGAGAGTGAGTACTGCTGCTTATCCACATCAGATTTTGCAAGCAGGTCTGAAAGATGGAGCTTCTGTGTCACCAGACTGCAACTTCACTCACTCAAAACAACTATTTTCCTGTAAAATGTGTGTCTGCATATATGGACATATGCACTATGTGTTCTTCACAGGAATTTAGCTTTATAGAAAGCTTGCTTGAAACCCATAGTTCCAAGGGAGTAATCACAGAAAATTAAACTATCTGCAGAAAAGTACTTAAGGAAAGAAGTGAAATAACTAAAACAGTTGAGAAAATGTTCTAACAGCCCCTTAATGCGTGAAAACCAAGTTAAGCATTTTCCTATAAGATGGAAGCAACATTATTAAAAAAAAAAAAAAAGAAGAAAACGGTGAAGTTTCCATATGTGCACTGTAATAAGCATTCCAGAAATTCAATTCAGAGAGAAACATTTTATGCATTTGGGCATAAACCATTTTCCCTAGAAATGTAGTTGACAGCAGCAAAAGGTCTTTATAAGCTGGATCTATACCAATAACTAGCAAGTATGATTTTGAGAGACACCTGAATACAGTGTACGTTCTTGAGTTATTAAGACTTAAAATCTTTAAAGGCCAGTGTAGAGAAACTGCCAGCACTTGGAAGTAGCCAAGCTGCACAGGTCATCAGTGAACACTAAACTGAAGGATGCATATTGGAAGGGCAGGAAGAAGCTCGATATATGGGATGTTGGCAGACTCATTCATTTCCAGGCCTAAGTTTTCCCTTCATCAACGCTTGGCAAGGTGAGAGGAGTACAAAGAAGCAGGACAAAGGGAGTAGAGGGGAAAGAAAAGGACTGACTAGAAGAAGAAAAGCTGTCTGAGGAGAACACAAAGCTGGAAGATTAGGACTAGCTTAGGGGCCAAGATCAGGGAAAACAGAAAAATTAATTTTGATCAAAAAAAAAAAAAAAAAACAAACAAAAAACCATGAAAAACTGAAGGAAGACAAAGCTTTTGTTTGGCTGTGGGTGAAGTTCAAAAGGCCAGAGATACTGAGCATTGCACTGTAACTGGAACTTTCTCATAGTCAAATAGACTCCTATACACACTTTAATGCTTCCAGAGTTTTCTAATACCCTACATCTCTGTATCTTTAACTGTGTTTCCATTTAAAACAGACAAATAAACAAAACCCCCAACCTTCTAAAGATAATTTAAGGTAAGACTTATACTTTTCTAGGAAGATAAGAGACATCATCTCATTTTTGGAGTATATTTTGGTGCTCAAGCCTAAAAAAGGCACTTACTCAGCACCAAAGTAACCAAAATAGGAAAGAAATGGAATGTCAGAATTTAAGCTAAATTAATCTTCCATTTGGTTTGAATTCTGTGTATTGCTTGCAAAGCTCCACAACAAACGCTTAACCTACACAGAACTGACTTGCTTGCTTGGTAAAATACTTGGCACACTAATGTCGCAATATTATTAAATCTGGTCATACCATCTGAAATCCATTCTTAGTTGGAAAGCTATATTTTAATAGAAATTAATAATATATATAATCTTTTTACATTTCCCACCCTAGCAATAATAACAGAGCAAACTAAATATTCCAGAAATTGGAATAAGTCTCTTTAAAGACTAAGTTTTACAAGGACTACTTAATGGTCTTTTGTCAGAACTTCACATAAAAACACAGAACAAATCTGAACAGTTCTCTGAACAAAACCAGTTAAATTAAATACTTCATATCTGCATTACTTACCCAACCCCAGCCCCACAAATTCATCAGGTGCCTGATCTTTTGTTCCAGTAAAAGAACCTTCCCTGCCACGCACTGTCCCTGAGATGTAGCGAGGTTTTACTCCAGTTCCTATTAACTGCGCCAATTCAAGCTGACTGATGCATTTCAGAATCTATTCCAGAGAATAAAGAAGTTGTTTATCAACAAAAAGCAGTTCAAAATAGTAAAAAGCAAGCAAAGATCTTAAGAAGAAAAGAATTCTAAACACTTCAGATCAGACAATCTGTTCTTCTGTCTAAAATGAATATTAATCTAAACAGTACTGGATTCATTTCTCACAACTTTATTTCTCACTTGGACATGTTTTGCTACTTTAATTGGCTGCATAATGTATGCAGCAAAAGTATACATGCGGCACTTACCTAAAACCCACTGTTATTTATGCACAGACAAGCACACTACTGTGTTGAAAATTAGTAAACATGCTTTCTTACAGTTTAAGTACAAATGACTTGTACCTCATGCCAGGAATTTCCTAAATAGTTTCCATCCGTATGAGCCACCGTGATGAGAGTTTTAATGGTGTCAATATTCTTCTGCTTCATTTCAGTAATACCAGAACTCACTGTAAGCAATGTAAATCTTGCTAATGCTTGAACATAAGCATCTCTTTCAAGCTACAAATGGGAGGGAAAGAAACAAAAGTCTCATAAATATTTTCACCATTTCTTGCTCTTAGTACAATCTGTGTGATTTCAATAACTATACCATTTACCTTTCTCTTCCTAGAACTGAATTTCCAAAGCTTGGTGAAAATATATCATGTTCTTCACCAGTAAGAAGATATCTGTGGGATGGAATCATGTTCCTTCTATTCAGGAACAGGAAGTGCTATGTCTGACAGCATAGAACACAGAGGCTGTGTTTAGGTTTCTGGTTTGGTCTTTTTGGGGAAAACAGGATGCTGTTTCAGAAGAAATGCTGCTACTTAGCTAAGCTTTCAATATTCTTGTACTATACTCAGAACTACTCCGAAAATGCTGCCTTAGCAGACTCACTCAAGTTGCAGCACCTTATGTCAACAAAACCTAAAAGATGTATCTAAAAGGCATATTATGCCAATTCCATGGAATTGCTCAAAACTTCTTTGATTTAATCTGCATCATTTGGAGCACCTCAGAAGATTCTGAAGCAAGTGTAAACAGCAAGTGAGCATAATCTAGACAGATCTCACCAAAAAAATTCTACACAGCCAATTTTTATGTGTATGGTATCTATAAACAACAAAGGAAACTCCTCAGATCTCACATGTACCAATTATAATGGCAAAAAGGTGATTACAGTTGGGCCCACAAGTGCATTTTATTCTCCTGCTATGTATAAACTGAAGGCCATAAAGTGAAATGGTTGTACACCAGGTAAACAAATGACAAATATGAAATATATTTAACTGTTTGGATATTTAGGGCTATTTTTAAGTAAAAAAATCATTGAGCACAGAAAACAACCAAATACAAAATATTAAAAAAAAAAAACCCAGGACGAATGAGATTCCACAAAGAGAACACAAACACCTCAACAGTAGGCTGTGGTAGAAGGGACAGATTGCTACTGAGCCACTGACCACAGTATAGCTGCCACATTCAAACCCAACCACTACTGCAGGGTATGCTGGCAAAAGCATAGAAAATGATGTAGAAGCACAGAAAAATGGAAGTCTCAAAGAAAGTGTACTAAGCAATGAAGCTTTGGAGCCTACAGGCTGTGTATCTTCTGTAAAAACAAAATGTTTTCAGTCCTACTCATCCATACAAGTATTTCCCCTTCCCCCCTTTTTCTAAGCCAGCAAAATAGAAGACAAACAACTAAACAATGTGTCCATCACCTACAAATCAAAACCTGATGATATAAGGAGATTAAGTACATCCTTTTGATGTGTATCTTGTCTCAGATGCTTAAAGACAAAAGTCAGACTGTGTGACAAGTCTAAGATTAAAAGCATAAATAATTAAAACCAGAATCTATAATTGAGGTTTTAGAGGTGAACATGCATAACAAACTATATTGTATACTTTGGAAATTTTCTGAAAATTAAAGGCATCCAGGTCCCTCCATTATCTCTCAAGGTGTGTTAAACTAATGTTAACTCTTAATAGACGCCAATCTTAATTTCTGTATATTTACACAATGAAAATTGAAAACTTGCCATCACTGGTTAAGCACATGAGGCAAAACTTCATTCCAACAGAAAAGATCCTTAAATGAGCTCAAGTACAGATGTGCCAGTCTCCTTCAAACCACCAGAGCTATCTGGTGTCTGAAGTCAGACAATACCCCATCTAACCAAGACCTTGTGAATTGGAATCATCCTGTAATACTGAAATCACCAACAAACCAGTACTGTTTTAAATTATAACAATAAAACAAAATTTCCATAGAAACCCAAGAAGTAATATTGCTTATATTGAAAATGCAAAAGCAACACTTCCCATTTTCTGAAATTTAAAACCTTGTTTTTGGAACACCTCCAGTTCAATCATGTCCCAAGCCAATAGAAGGGTACAACTGAATCACAGGGATCTTAGAACAAACATGTCCTTGCCCTCCCCACGCCAGGCTGACCACGGCAGGACTGGGAGCTAAACTCTGCAGCTGCTGAAACTGGTATTTGTACCAGTTCCACTTTTGCAGCTCAGAACAAAAGTAACCGGATTGTGAATTTCATTCAACATCTGCAGGCTCCAGGGAAGGCTTTGTTAATCAAATTTTTAAGTCTGTTCACCTCAGGGACAGGTGGTGGTGCAGAAATTAGGTGGAAAAACAGAGGAAGGAAACCTCACGTGATCTCAAATGGGCTTTTTAAAGCAGCTGTATCACAGGTCCCGATGTGCCTTTCCACATTAGTGATAATAAGTTATCTAACTTGCCAAGTGCAAGGGGAGAAGGAAGGAAAGCATTCACTGTGGTATCATAGTTCAACATTTTCTACTTAGTCTCATACAGTTGGTTTTTGGGTTGGTGTGTGTTTTCTCAGGTTTTTTTTTTTTGTTTGTTTGTTTGGTTTTTTTGGCGTGTGTTTGTTTTTTTGAAGTGTTTTCAAGGTACATATGAAATAACACAATGCCAAACACATGAATTTTGCTTGCCACTCTCTTCAGCTATCCCTACAATGGACTTATGGCAGACCAGTACTCCATTTATTAACTAATAATCTACAATAACATAATTGTACCTTCCCTACCAATGGTTTTTAAATAGAAAAACAAAAGCCAAAAAAAGCCCAAGTTTAATCACCATTACCCTCTGGAGCCAGAGAGTCTGGCATTCTTGGCATTGCACTTAATGCAAGATCCATTCATTCATTACATCAGGAATGGCATTTCCAGTGCCATAACTGTTAAAGGGGTATCCATTTATAGGCATCTTGGATTAGTGTAATCTCTCTGAAGTTGAGAACAGTATTTCAAATACAGTTCACAGAGATAGTATTTTACAGGACAGACTCATTTTATAAAACAACACAACACATCTAAACAGCTTTGTAACAAAGCTAGAAATAAAATACTTTGACATAAAAGTAGTCAATTTCTAGAGAAACAAACATTCAGTGCAGAAGCATGGAAGCACTTACCACAAAACACCAGGAAAAATAAAGGTCACCTCATTTACACTTCCATTCAAATATCACATGAAATAGCAATCTCAGAAGCAGGCAGCCTCTACGTATTGCAGTGCACAGCTTCAGCAGAAAGGACTCTTAGAACCCCACTAACATTTTGCTGGTACATAAATCAATGTATTGTTTCAATCTTACATTTTTTACCTGAATGTTGAAAATGCAAGCAATCCGGATTGCGCATCGTATACCCTCCAAACAAAGAGAGGCAACTTCGGTGTCATCACAGTCCTGTAGACCCACACTGAACGCAGCCAGAAAAGGTGTCCATGCCAACTGGAATGTATGCAAAATAAGTGTCATATTAGCAATTGCTGGTACTTGAAGAGAATGTTATAGTTTCAACATCTTGCTGAAGTGTAAATTCCACCTTTAACTTACATCATTAAACTTGAATTTGTCTTTTGCCAAAAAGGAAATAGAATATATAGACATGAGACACAGAGTAGTATAAAGTGTGGTCAGAAGAGACATGAGACACAGAACAGGACAGAAGTAATGCAGAATGGAGCTCTCCTCAAAAGCACTTGTCCTCTCCCACAGTAACTAACACACAACCATCCTCATACAGCTGTAAAAACCAAACCCTAAAGCTACGTCAATTAGATGTCTGTTAGAGTTTTAGCACCAGGATGACTTTCATCTTTGCACACTGAAAAGTAGTCAACAGTTACTGTAATAACCAACACACCATGTAACAGATTTCTTTAAGATGAAAAGTACATACTTAAATAAGACTAGCTTGTCCTGATAACATCAGGAAAAAAAAAAAAGGAAGGCAGTGAAAATAAGGCAAACTTTATTAATTATACTAAAATTATGGTAAGACAACAATAACAAAACCCAGGACATGACTCTTGCCTTATCTCTCTACTGCTAATATTGTTGCCCTTATCCCTCCATCTTTTTGTACCTAAGCCACTGTTGATGCTTCCCATTCCTCTTGCCTTAAGTGGCACTGAGGATGTAACAGATGCAACTAAAATTACTGCAAGAGAGTCTACATAGTCCTTTCCTTGCGGTCAAGGCTCCCTCTCCCAAAGGCAGAAAAAACAGTGAGAAGATGCAGAGGATCTTACCATGACTACATGGGGTTATGGAGAGAAAACACTGTGGAACCCAGAAGGACTTTGAAAATAATTTTACTGGAAGTCACCCCAGATGAAATACAGAGTCAATGGGCACAGCAAGGAGCAACTCACTTTTGTAATAAAAGGATGCACCACAGAGCTTTGGTTTTATTTAAGCCAGCAATTCCAAAAGCACTACCTCTGAAAAGCATTTAACGCTTGCACTTACCAAACTGTAACTCTGGGACAGTATTAAAGGCATCAGATGAATTCATAGATTCAGGATTTAATTCCCCATTGTATGACCTTTAATAGTCCCTTCCAACCCGAACTATTGTATGATTTCATGTTCAGAAATATATGTTTCTTCCCACTGCCTTCCTAATTTTCATTGCTATTGAAACCAAAACTAATCTCAAAAAAAACCACAAAACTGAAATAATTTCTTAAGAACTATCTAATAGTCTCTATACTGTGCTTTGTAACTAGATGTATGCTGTTATTTGTAAACTGTTTTGTTATTAAAGGTGAAAATCAAGCCTCAAAACCAGACAACCAATTTTGAACTGCTCAGATGGGTGCATAAAGTGATTTTTGCTCTGTTTTGAAAATTTAGCCAATGTATCTCTAAATACAGTTATAATGATCAATTTTATGTGGAAATCAATGGGTGAGATTCCCAGAAATTTGTGAAGTTTTGCTGAAAATTTATGTCTAAATAAAAGATGTGAAATTAAGCATTTAAATTCCAGAGTTCTCACTTTTTTTTGATAAGAGGGCCCTCTGCTCAATACATTACACTGTCCTCAGTACTTTAGCTCATAAACATTCTCAAGTAACTTCAAGTAACAACTTCTAATTCTTAGCACCTCCATGAAAGATGTTTAGGGTATTAATTTACCCTGGTGCTTCATATTTTGCTCCATTGAAAATGAACTTTAGAAATACACTTTTCAGATACTACAGGGTAGAAGTATTAGGGCTGGTATCTTAAAGAAAAACACACTTTGAATTTTACAGATGCCTGCATGTGAATTATTTAATTTCAGCCTTAAGGAAGTCAACAGAGAGAAAGTACAATACACCTCTGCTATGTGACACCTTGTACAGCCTAGAAGTAAATTTTTAACAAGGTCCGGGCTTAGTGCTCCTCTGTACAAATGGAATACTATGCTGGTTTTTTTAATAAAGTGACAAAGAACTCCTAAGTTTGCCTCATAGACAGCAATCTTACAGCTAGATCCTCAGTGTGCCCAGGTGGCCAGGAAGGCCAATGGCATCCTGGCTTGTACCAGCAAGTGTGGCCAGCAGGACCAAGGTAGTGATCCTCCCTCTGTACACAGCACTGGCGAGGCCGCACTTTGAATCTTGCGTTCAGTTTTGGGCCCCTCACTGCACGAAAGACATGGAGGTGCTGGAGTGAGTCCAGAGAAGGACAATGGAGCTGGTGAAAGAGGTGGGAGTTGGTCTCTTCTCCCAAGTAACAAGGGAAAGGATGAAATCAAGCGGCCTCAAGTTGCACCAGGAGAGGTTTAGATTGGATATTAGGAAAAATTCCTTCACAGATGCAGTTGACAAAAGTTGGAACAAGCTGTCCAAGGAAGTAGTGCAGGCACCAACCCTGGAAATATTTCACAGACATGTAGATGTAGCACTTCGGGTCATGGTTTAGTAGTGGACTTGGCAGCACTGGGCTAACAGTGGGACTCAAAGCTTTTAAGAGTCTACTTCAACTTAAATGTTTCTGTGATTCCTGGGTCTGGAGCTCCACCTGACCTCACAGCACATCCCTTCAGGGAACCATTTATTTATTTAGTGGCCGCAGTCTGAGACCTTACTTCCCTGGAGCAGTTCACAAAGGGGTGACCATGACTTGAACAAGGGCACAAATGAGCGTACGGTAAGGGCATAACAATTCATCTCAATGGCATATGACTGCTGTGAGTTAGGTATGCCAGAGACCACGTCCAAGAGCACACTGAGGCATCACACACTATTGAACATACTCTATCTATGAATCTGAATCACTGCTATGGAAAAGGCATTTGGGATGCAGACAGCTCTGCACTCACACAACAGCAGACAGGTGTTTAGAATACCAGTTTAATACAGGTCCAGCTTCCTCCCCTACACTGAATGAGAGTCCCAGCTTTTCTAAAGTATTCATTTGCAACAGACAACATTTACATAAAAGTTTTTCCAGATAATTACTCTCCCAAAGTACAGTGAAGTAATCTCCCTTAGAAGCATTAGGGGGGACTCAAAACAATGACCTGAAATTATTTATTTCTCACTTTTATAAATTTGTTTTTTGACTACACCTCTGTATCTGAAATAAAAATACTATCATTTCAAGTTCTTAACTACTTTTTATACTTTTTTCCCCTTGAACACATTCATCGTAACTCCTCCATTGCCTCAAGATGTTTCTTCTATCAGCAAAGAAACTTCTTACATTCCAGGGTAAATGAAACTAGATTAGAAGGCTAAAAATCCTCTCTTTCCTGTAGCAAGTTAAATAACTCACAAAATGAGCAAAACATAGCAGATGCAAATCTTTAGTATTTTCAATAAATCCTGTCAGTCAGCATTTCGTATTAAGAAACTGTGATATTCTACATGATTATCTAAACATGTATCTCACCTTAAACATGGGTCTCACATGCTCCAGGTGTGTTGCACTAGTAAAAGGCGCCTGAACGTGGCTCACTGCCTCCATAAGAGCTTTAGCCGTTTTAGCCATTTGTTCCATTTCCAAGTTATAGAGGAGTCTTCTCTGCTTTTCACTAGCAACACCTGCAAACACATTTTTTCTCTCACTTGTGCATCTTTGGCAACGGTGTCTTTAGGAATATAATTTTACGTTTTTCATTAAGTACAATAGTCAGATGCATTTTTGTATTATCTTATTTTCTGAAATTATCACACCAACTTTCTTGTATTTTTTTTACAATATAGATAAAATTTAACTCCAGGCAAACTTGTGTATGAAATGCAAACTATTTTTAAACCCTAACAGAATTTTAAGATTTGAACAACAGAGATTTCTTCTCCATCACCTCAACTGACAGCATAGATATCACACTCACTAAGCTCAATTCAAAATGAAGAGATGTTTCATAGCAATCCATCAGCAGAGAAAATAACAATAAAAATAACTGGACACCCTTTTTCAGAGCAAGAACTACATTGAAGCTTTTCATTTCCGTAACAGAACCTCCATCTCATCAAGACAGTGAAATCCACGTAGCATGTAATAATCATCTTCTTAAAAATTACAATAAAGCATTATGCTAAGTGAATGAATACTAAAAGCAAGAGTATTTTTTTTCGGATGCAAATTTCCTGCAAGCAATCAATTCATAAGGCTAACCTAGGACTTCAATTATACAAATATGCTGGGAAAAAGTTAAGTCTCTTTTAATGTTCTCTGTAGAAAAGCTACAATGAGTAACATCTCAATCTTCACACTGTGCAAAACACAAAAAGTTTTTTTGGTATCTGAGAGAGGAAAAGATAATTAATAAAGTGTACAAATTAGGGCCCTAAGAACCAAATAATGCAAAATTTTTGAAGATAACAGATTGGTTACTGCAGGAAATCACAACAGTTACTTTAGAAACAGAAGACACCCAGTATGCGTGCTCTGCTCTGTACATATCGGCAACACCATAACTTCACAGAGCCCTCCAATTTCCCTGTGTTGCTGCTCAACAGCAAAACCTGCCTCCTTCATGGTCAATGCACTGACTGCCAGGAATTCAGATGCAAAAGGAAGTGAAAATAATAAGTTGCATTTAATGCAGTGAGGTTAGCATCATGCATTTATGTTAAAAAGAAAAGGATATGAAATTAGAAGCTAGGACCCACTGTGAGTTAAGTGAGTGGTGTTTGCTTCATTCAACTCTTATTTCACAAAGAACTTCATGAAACTGAAGAGCCAACCCTTGAGGAAAGCTAACAATGCAACTACTTACTTTGTTTACTTGATTTTGTGGGTATTGTTAATTCTTTTGTTTCTTTCATTGAAATCTTCTTTCCAGCTATTTCATTATAGATAGCAGACAAATATTCTTCAGGGAGATCTTTACTGTCATTGATACCTCTATTCATTTTAATATACTGTTCTTTTGTCATTTTATTCTTAACCTGAAATGCAGAAAGTAGCTGTAAATATCAACAAATGAGGGAAGCTCATTACAGTTACAATGCTCCCTATAAAACTGTCCAGGATATGAAAAGTTACCATCAGGGATAAACGTGCTGATTCAGAAGACATTTTGAAGTATTCAACATATCCAAGACTGCACTGTCAAATCGACAACATACCACAAAGCCATGAGGACATGCCAACACTCAAACATTTGGTAGGATCCACAGATCAAATATATGTCAAATTAGACATACATAAAAAAAAAAAAAGGAAAAAAAGTGCTTTATCTTGTCATACAGACCAAAGTATCTATCTTGCAGAAATCTACCTTAGAGAAAGGCCTACCAAAAATCTTCAAAACCTCAACACCCATGGAACATAACACTGTTACTTAAAAGATGCACAAACTTACGCTACTTTACTTCTTACACACATACTGGTGTTGGATTGGACATCAAGCTTTTACAACTACATTGTCACAAAGCCTGAAAGTTACATGCCTATGAATTACACAGAAATTTATTCCAGCAACATACCTGTGGACTATGAAGATCTGTTGTCAGCATGATAATAGAGTAAGCTAAAACATATGCAGTATCTGCACTAGCAAAAAGAGTTTGCCTGAAGGCAAAAAGGAGAGAAAGAACAGCAAATTTAATTTATTAGGATTTTTTACTAATTATTCAGCTTTCCAAAGTTCTGAATAAAAAGTACATCTTACCCTTGGTTACATTCTAAATATCTAGCAGCAAATTTCTCCATTAAGCGATCAATTTTTTGAGCTTCTCCTGGTAGACGAAATCCTTCTAGAAACATGCGCAGAGCTGAAACAAAATCCTTTCCCGAAAAGTCGTGTTGGTCTACATATGCATACATGACTTCTTTGTTAAATTTATCATTGTCTCCTAGGAACTCCCCAACCTGAGTCTAGAATAAGAATAGAAAAGACAAACTAGTGTACTTATACCTGAAAAAAAAAAAATTAACAACAACAGAGTCAAATGTCTTACAAAATGAGAGGCATGTATTGCAGTTAACTGAGACATACTCCTGCTTCTCCTCTACTGTCTAAAGCAAAGTATTTTGGCCATATATTCCATCATAATGCTCTTACATGCTCATACACATCTGCCTACATTCTTCCTTCTCCGCTTTTACTCACATGCCATTTTTTCATTAGATGAATTCCACACGTGTACAAGACAAAGTTAATAATACTAATGATTGTTCTCTGCTATAATGATTTTTGTAGTTAAGAAACTTATTACAGGAACGAAAAGCATAATAAACTCAACTTTATCTCCTAGAGTACTGATCTCAAACAGATGCAAGTGATGCTCAAATATAAAGAGTTGGTACTAAAATACATCTGAGTTGATAACTGTCAATGCAACACAGTACAGTGAAAAATAGAATGCATTCAGATAAATATGTATATGTAAACTGAGATTAAAAAAATGTTTTCATGTCTGATTCTAAGCATTAATACTGAAATTTGTGACTTCAGACACAGATGCAAACATGGGCACCAATGAGTGTGGCTTTTATGCACAATGGTGAGAACTGCTGTTTCAGAAAGTTACGTTTTTCATGATAATATTAACACAAGATATTCCCACCCTCCCTGGCCATATATTGCAGGACCATTCCATGTCCAGCAACAGCTGCTAAATGTAAATAAAACCAAAGAACTAATCTAGATTAAAGAAGTTTCCTTTCGAGGCAGAAAAAACTGCCTTTAATGTTGTTACACCACATTATTTTTTTAACCATCTCTGAAGGACAGATACTTCTGGCAGTTCCTTACTAAAGTATACACAATTAATGAAGTTGCTTCAAGCTATACTGGCAACTAAGTACAAGTTTTGAGTCAGCTCAAGTAGGTCAGTCTCCTTCTTTACACCTCGCTGAACCGCAGGATGCATAGAGCACAGGGCATAGCTCTAATGCATCCTCAAACTCAAATTCCTGAGTTTAAAAATTTCCGAAGAGAGAAGTTTCCTTTTCTTCATTCCACAACAATGTGTTACACACTCTAAACTCTATCAACTGATTTGCAATTAGTATGAAAACATCAGCATGAGCACAGATGACCATGAGGAAAACAGTTTCCTTACCGAATCTAGTCTTTCCTCTTGATGCAAGAATTGAGCAATATCTTCAGGGGTAGTGCCAAGCATTCCTTGTTCTTGCAGGTACTGAATCCCCCTCTTTGGTTTCTTATTGAATCTGTACAATGAAGAGCAGGATGAAATGAGAGTTAACCCTTTTACCCATGCACAAAGCTGTACCAGCTTAAGTAAAAAGATCCAGAAATTTCAGATGAGATGCTGAAAATTCTACATATTAAATATTTTTCCTTTATCAAACTGCACATTAGATAGGAATGAGCTATTCCTCTTTACTCTGGCACTCATGAAGAAAAAGATATTCCACAAAGACAGCAAAATCTTGACTTGGAAAGAAAAATTACGCTCTGTTGCTTTTTATCTTAATCTGTATGAAACGATCAACAAATCCGTTACTTGCCTGTAAGAATGGAAATGAACAAGAGATAGAACCAGGAAATTGAAAGAAACTGAAGCCCTAAAGGACTAAGGCATATTTGTGCAGGGTCCCAGAACTATATGACAGGAAACTTTTATTTTTGCATAAAACTGACCTCACTGAGGAGATTAAGGTGACAAAGATGAAATCACACGAAAGACTCATGTCAGACTGCACTGAGAAATTACATTATCCTCCAGTTCTAATTATGACAAGTTAATTAATCATAAGGACTCATCAGCATAAGCACATAAGCATTTTCATTAGTAACATGTACATTAAAATGGATCCTATCCAAATGATCACAAGTTCAATGTTCTTTTTATCCAAATATAAAAACCTTATTTTTAGACAAGCAGGTCTGGAGAAAAAAGAACAAACATTCAGAGTACTCATCTTCTAGCTGTGAGGAATTAGGTTAACACAAAACACTGTTGACAGGCTCCAAAGGGGACACCATTCAGCACTCTTTCACCAGAGGAAGTGCTGTTACATCCAGAGTTTTTTTCCTAACACAAGATGAGTATCTATGAGGAGAAGGAAGAAAAACCCAGGAATCTTCATAGCTCCAAAAGAATCCACCCTCCCATGGGTGATAAAAGGGCACTCACAAGTCAATTCCTTGTTCTATTATTTCCTTTTGTTGCTTTAGGACCTCAAACTGCTCTGGGTTGTCAGTGCCAGACATCTGTGTGCTGTAACTGCCAATTCCTGATGAAGCAGTAGAATCCAAAGAATTTAAGCTTCCATATCTGTTAATTGTCTCAGGGTGTTTGGTTTCACTGCTGTCCTGTTCTGTGGGTTTTTCTTGGCCTACAAATTGGAAAGGGTTACATATATCCAAAATACATAAAGTGAAAAGAAATAAAAATCACACGTCAAATCCTCTCTGAAGGCTTCTAAAACTCAGGGTTATCTTCAATTATGTATTTATTTATATATATATATTCTGCTTTTATTTTGGTTAGAAAAGTAAATAATAATTAAAAAATCACTACAACCAATCAAGGAGAATTCTTTCAGTGAAATGTCACTGAATTTTAAGCCTTAAATTACAACTGTAATTTCAGGCACTTGGGAAAAAAACTCCACCACCTTAGAAAACCAACTACAGCTTTAATATTTTATTTTCAAATCCAGTGTCACTTTTAACCTGGAGCAACTATTTTAAGTTTTTGAAACACAGTGTTTTAAAAGAATTTAGGCCAAGGAGATGGTGCTCTCAGTTCACAAAGACAGCCATGCTAACCATCCTTGGAAAGTTTATTACTTCACCTACAAACTTTAAGAGCTTAATCTGAAAATTCTGGCATAACCTTAGTACTTCCCATCTCTGGTCAGATGTAAACAAGATTAAAACAAGTAATGATTTAGTTACTTCATGGCTTACAACATTCAAACTTCTACAGCTATAAAAAGTGTAAGTAAATAATCAGTAAATAAGTAAAAAATGCTCTCTATTCAGCTTGCTTTAGTAGTTATTTAATCAATATGAAAGTAGTTAAAATTAGGGGAGCTTCAAAGCAAGTTTTGAGGCACTTTTAAAATCAGAAATATAGAAAATAACAAGATTGAGATATTTTCAGTCCAGTAGCATTGAAGGAATTCATACAATTAGGAAAAAACAACTTGTTTAAATGACACCAAACTTCTCAGTATTTCTACCAAAGGAAAAATAGTCCGAACACTAACAGCATCAAAATACTGGAGGAACACACTCAACTCCGGCAGCACCTCATTACCAAAGCCAGAGGAAACACATTGTGTGTCTTACCAAGTGTTGTCTGGGAATTGGGATTTACATATTGATCCTTACTCCACTCCACCATGCATTTCAAGATTGATACTAAGCATTCCAATCCTTTTTTCCTTAAACTTAATTCCTAGAAAAGATTTCATAAACAATTAGTTAGTGGACTGAAGAGTTTAGTCTCAGCCTATTATGACAAGAAACATGAAACTTCATAAAGTTTGGTGCAATTTTTACCTGAACATTGGACATGCCAAGTTCTTGGCTACCCCTTCCTTGAGCAATCTTTGATAAGTCATTAACCAGCCTTTCAAATATATTTGCTGCATTTAAATCACAATCATAGTTCACGTAGATGTCCACCACGCTCTGGGCATCTATAAATACAGTGACATTGTCAAACTTGGAACAAAAACTAGGTAACTCAATGAAAAGCAAGTATAGTTTTGTTCTTTACGATAAAAACCAAAAAATCTAGAACACAACAGTCCTTAATACCTGCACATATCCTTGTCAGCGTTTGTATAACCATCCACTTATGATCAAATGAGCTAGTAGAAGTTTCCAAGATATACAGGAAAATTTCTTTGAAGAAAACCTAACAAATATTCCAGGAAGAAGGAGAAAAAAAAATCTATTACAAACACAGTCACTAACTTTGATGGTCAAAATTCTGAGATAACTCTGAAAGCAACACTTTAGAGGTACGGGAAATAACGAAAAGGCAAAAAAAGGGAGGAAAGGAAGAAATACAACTTACGATTGATACATGCAAATTACGAATTTGAATTATTTACTTATATACTTCTGCAGTGTTGTCCAGGTTTATTTTCTGAGCATTCAGAACCAGAAGAATTGGGAATAATGTCAAACCCTGAAGGACAATTCAGCCTAACAAGAAGCCTAAACTGATGTTAAGAATTCATCTGGGATTTTGAAAGAAGAGGTATTACCTCATAACAATATTTTCTCTACAAGATCATGAGATTATGGCACAAACATAACAAACAGCTACTTAGGCAAATCTGAAGTATTGGGACCTTCATCAAAAGGGAAACATCTTGACACAAAAGAATCACTCTACAGCATTAGATTATTGAAGAAGAGTACCAGTCGGGCAAAGCATGCAGCAATTCC
The DNA here is from genome assembly GCA_013397775.1 of Eulacestoma nigropectus. Classification (NCBI taxonomy): domain Eukaryota; kingdom Metazoa; phylum Chordata; class Aves; order Passeriformes; genus Eulacestoma; species Eulacestoma nigropectus. The sequence goes on along the minus strand of VZTE01007284.1, from coordinate 1,292,934 downwards.
ATTAATAGGAAAGCTACTCTTCACTAGAACAGAGATTAGTTTGACCCGAAATCACTTTAGTACAGATGCTGTTGTTTGGAACAGAAACTATTTTAGCCCCTCTCAATTAGTTCCTCACGAGATCCATCAGCACCATAGCCTGACTAATTCAGCCCAGCTTGCTTAGCAGCTAAGCTAAGGCTTCTTCTCACTTCTTCCCTGAACAGCAGCAACTGCTGTACCAGCACCTGAGCTCAAAAGTGAACTGCTACAGGGCATTACATCACTGTTCTGTACTTCCAAGAGCTCAGCTCTTCACAGCCACTTGTGGCTTCCAAATCCAAGACACACAGTTTTACTAGAGGGCTGCCGAGTCTCAAACCACTCAACTTCTCTTCTCCAATAACATCACATGAATATCCAAATATATAACTACTCTTCTTTTTAATATTGGCTATTCCTTCATAGCACAGAATTTTTACAGAGATTTTTATGCTATTAGCCAGGCAGAGATAAAAATAAGGCTATTTCCACTTTAAGTCATACATCTGGGGAAAAACAGCAACACTTTTAGGCAACTTTGGTGGTACACTATTTCCTCAAGCAAAATGTGCTAACAAGTTACATTTTATTGATCTCTTTAGAGAAAGAGAGGCACACAGCACAATGCCAGCTGACTGTCTTAATAAGGAAAGCATCCCTACGAAACCTAAGGAGTTCAACACGTAACAATTCAAAGACTTCAAGTGCTTAAACATACTTAAAAGTACAGGCTGATTTTACTCACAATTTCATGTAATCAGAGAAAGACAAAAATTTAATCAATGTCAGGCTGTGAGTAAACCTCAGTTACACATTTGGTGTTTTCTGATATTTTATTGAAAGACAGTAATTTTATATACTCTCTAGAACGAGTGAAATTATTTCTTTTCTGGTAGAAAATTAAAAAAGAAGTCACTGATGAAGGAGAGAAAAAAGTTTCAAGGACAATAACTAAGCCCAAATCTAAGCTAGAAGAGAAAATAGCTGGAAGTTCTGCATACTATCAAGGCACTACAGATCTCTATGCCTCCGAGACCAAGCTGACTTCTTGCTTCTGGTGCCACCTTTGGACAACTGTATCCTGGAATGAAGAACTTCAAAAAACGTAGTGATGGTTTACATTTCAGCTATTTAAAAATGCAACTTATCACTATATAACTTATTGCAATTCACATCACAGAGCTGAGACTCTGTTCCTAATATACTGGAAAATGAAGCCAGAAAAGAGCTAATTATTTATTATGTTTGGTGAACTGAAGTATGAGTTTTAAGGTAGCTTATTCACAGTTATGAAAGGGTGGTAATGGTAACTACCAGCTAAATGACACCCCAACTCCTCTGATATCTAGGATTTGATTTGCTCAAATATATCCATTAACCCATTCAGAATTACAGTTACAATACAACTAAAGTACAACTCAAACTATCTTACTGTAATTTAGTGTTAGCTAAATACGTAAGTCAACAAGCCATGGGAAGGCCACTTTCAACAGAATCTGAAACGATTCTTTTCAAATATGCCAGAAAATTCTTACACAGATGAAAAATGCAGCCTCAATCCCAAAATATATAGATTTTGCATATTATAAATCAGAGCATATGGCTCTCCTTACAGCTCCAAGACACAAACTACATGTGAAGTTATCTACATGTCTACCCACATCTTCAGAATAACCTTTAGGATCAGTAGCTGAAAGAAGAATTCTTAGCTCACAACCAGGAAAAAGAAAGAAGTTTCTAGAAACTGCTGTACCCGATAAATCGGTACTTCAGCAGCATCAGGATTTTGGTTTTACTATTCACAAGGAGGAAACGTAGCCCTGATATGTGGTGATGGTACTAATTCAGCATACGCTACAACCTGCTACGATAGTGTAGGGCATCCTATATCCAGTTTGCCTCATACGTCTTCATTTTCTGTTTGGAATTTCTGAAAGGCTGGCAGTGATGGAAACCTATCAAATTTCTGTCAGGGAAGCCGACTGCAATGCGTTCACCACCTACATGCTGACTTGTAAGCTCTCCAAACACAGCAAGTCCAACAGTTTCTGGGAAGGAGGCTGTGGGACTGAGAATGGCTCCACCCGGTCTGTCTGATGTGCCAAACACTGCACATGCACTACAGTCTTGTTGAGCACACAGTCGTCTTGAAACTCTTCAAAATGCATCATGTTTTCAAGGCGCATTCAATCATTTCTGTCCAATCTATGCTCAACCATATATTGGAAATCTTATTGTTTCTTCCCCAAAGAAGTATCAAAAATAACCTGGTAATCAGAACACAACCATTTTCTGACATGCTACTGTCAAAATGAGGTACTTCTTCCAAAGCTGCTGTAACGTATCAACTTGTACAATGACATCCACAGATGAAGATACCCCTGAATTCAAGGTCCTTATAACAGTAAGATTATCAACATTTCTAACCATCTTTTCACATACTTAAGCTCCACATGGATGGGGCAATCTGTTGGCTTCAGTATTCACACCTGACTTCCGAAACATAAAATTACTAAAATAAACAGCAGGGACACACTGTACACAGTACTACTTTATTCACCACAGAATTAAGATCTTTAACACATGGGACACCACAAAAGGGTATCCATGTGAACAGGACAGAGTCATTCTGAGAAGCTGCTTGTACCTTATGCACAAAGAGCAGATCTCAAGAACAAACCCTCCACATACAGAATTACAAAATATTCCCAGCTGGAAGGGATCTGCAAGGATCATTGAGTCCAAATCTTACGTGAATGGCCCGTATGGGGATACATCTTCCTTTTCCGTATGACTTAGAACTGCCCCACTGAAAATTCACCATGTCAGCCAGGACTCAGATAATTTATTGCAAAGAATATGGACTTATCTCCTCTTATAGTCCAAGGAGTTAAATTGTGCACACACCTTTAGAGGAAATGAGATCATCTTATTCAGGACATATATTGACAGGCCCTGATAAGCAAAGGGAAGTGGCTACAATAATGCAATAGGTGGGACTTCCCCAGAGAAAGAAATCTGTTCAAGTGACCTCAAAGAGGTCAATGCTTTTCATGTCATTAGTTTTTATTCTAAAAATCTTTTACAAAACACTATATTACACAGTCTTTTCCTAAGTGTATTCATATTCTTAATTTATAATATGCAGTGCTGGGCGAAGCTTTTGTAATCGTAATATTGAACACTGGCTGAGCTTATGCACAAACCTACTCAATTCTGAGTTTCAGCAACATTCTGCAATAATACCATGCCACACCCAACAGAAAACTTTAAAATAAGGAAGATCTGGCAGGTCTTACAGAAAAGCTGTGAGTCACAAAGGAAAACAAATCTATTTAAGCAAGATCAAGCTACACAAATATAAACAAATGTTCACTTAACACCTCCCACACATTTAATTAGAAATTAATGTAACATACCTCAATCTGCATCTTTAGATGAGTCTTAAAGTTTGACAGGAGGGTAAGAAATATGGAAAGTGAAAGTTCAAAAACTTCTGGAACTGATGAGACTCCATTTTTTGACAATGCAACACAAAGGTACTGCTTTATAGCATTAATGAACATCTCATTTGTCCTGAAGACTGGTCCTGCATTTTGCAGAATGGACAGAAGCAACTGCAATGAAAGAATCTTTGATCGCAGTTCATGAGACCTGGAACAAAACAATGCAGCACGTCAGCCCAGTGTAAGTCATAAAAATAAAAACCATTCTCTTGAAAAGTCAAAACACACCACAATAATTTTGCAAGTGGAATGTTAATGAGAGAAATTTTGATGCAACCTGTTGCAGAAAGGGTCATAAAAAGATGTTGATCTTTTTTGTTGAACTGGTCATTTTTCAATCAAGAATGCAGGCAAGACCTTTTTCCAGAAAAGGAAAAACTACCCACTCTCTCTTCTGTACCACAGAACAGCAGCAACAAGAGGCAATGCTGCCCTTTTAGCCAGAGGATGAAGGAGCATTCTGTCCTGTTAAGAGCTTTGGAAGATCCCATCTAAAATCCAGCCCATCTACCAAAGTCTGACTAGTAAAAGATGGAAATTCCTCCTTCTCCTCTATTTCCACTAGCATGGAAAGAGAGTTGAAGGACTATAAAGACAACAGCTGTACTGCCTGACCTACTTAACTGCCAACACTGGAATCTCTTCTCTCAAATACAGCTTTAATCAGTCACTGGGCCCATCCCACTCAGAGCAGGTAAGGCACATAATGTGCCTATTTTAAGCATGGCAATCACCAAGTCAGGCAACTGCAGTGTTGTCAAGTGTTCCACAGTAACATTCTTACAGACTCAAGTAAACTAGAATTCATGTCAGAACAGTGCTACTATTTCTGCTCTAAAAATCCCAAAACAACAAACACAACAAAACAGCCAAAAAAACCTCAAACCGCACACGAAATCTCCACCTATTAAAATCCAATGCAATAAACAGCACTCCAGGTGAAACTATTCTCTCCTAAGACTCCTGATGCTCCTTCCCGTTCTCGATCATTTCAAAAAAGGCTGTATCTCTTCTGAAGAGCAGGTGTACACACAACTGGCTTTCCCAACAGGATAGTCCACAGCTTTCATTAAACAACCACCCCTGACAGAGGACAGTTATGAAACATAGGGAACAATGACAGGAAATTTTTCATCCAGTACAGCCCAGACAGTGTCTGGAAGTGTAAGTGTAAGGAGTGCTTCAAGTCAATCTGTGACACACAGAGGAGCTGGATATTTGCTATATATTGCAAATATATAAGCTTAATGAAAAAAAAAAAAGTAATTCCAGTCTAGCTAACTGAAAGTGCTAATTAAGTATGTTGAAAATAAACTCAATTATTTCTGCCCAACGAAGTGGGATGGAAAAATCAGTCTGCAAGCATTTCAAACTCAAAATGTAATTCCAACAGTAGACTTTTTTTCTGAAGATGCTTTTGAGAAGAAAATAGCCGGTCAAATCGAGTGAAGAACTTGTCCCTCACATTTCTCCTAATGGGCTGCAGGTCAAAGTCAATCCAAAACTGCTCTCTGTACGAGTTCTTCAAGAAAATGCTTGGTGCTGGCACTGCATGGAAGCTGACATAACAATCTCTTTTGATGCAAAAGGCTTGATTTTGTATCACATGGTACCAGGTGTGCAGACAGCACATGACCAGACCATACTTTGCTATGGAATGTAAGAATTTAAATATTAAGAGAATTTCAGTCATAAATGAAATATTAAATATTGCCTACTTCCAGCAAATGTCAGCTCCTACCTGAAATCCTGACATGCTGACCTCAACAGTTTTGTATGATGTGTAAAGCCCACTTAATTTAGAACAGGCTCAAGATAAAAACAAAAAACAGCAAGCAAATCTTCGAGCTGTTTTCCACTCCCGTCTTACTTTATTCCAGAGAAAAAGGAAACAAAGACATTAACCAGGTTCCCAGGAAGCAAAATGCTGACCTTAACTCCCAGACTTGTGATTTTAAGCTAAAGCTTCATGTTCAGTTACCTAAAATTTAAAATTATTTTCATTACAGACTTCGTAACAAATTTCATTGAAAATAAGATTTTTAAAGAGGCAGATAAGACTCTTGAAATGCCACAGACATCCTACGCCTCCTCCACCAATTACAGCATGTTAGTAATAGTTCAAAAAGCCATCAATGCCTCAGAACCACTGATAAATTCTAGGCACTTCTCCAAATATGGGTTATCTTCAAATGTATTTGCAGTGACTTTTTGTTGCCCTAAATGTCTGTTTCTTCAATTTGTTTTGTATGAAGAGCTTCACCAGTTCTAATACGAATGTCAAGGACTCCAGGGATTCAGACGAAATTCTCCAAGTGCCTCAATAGCTATTACTGCTCTTGCAAAGGGAGTTAATCCATTAAAGTCTTTAATAAATGGACAGCTTTAGTCTCAGAGTACAAACTAAAACCACAGGATTTTCACGGCATTTCCTGGAAGACAGTTCTCAGAAATAGTGAGGAAAACCCTCATGCCTCAGTCTTCATTCTCTAGTGCCCTGACTTTCCACAGTGCATCACTAGATAATTTAAAAACGTTTCTAGACTAAACCTTCAAACTCTTTTGACTACATCTTATATTTTTCAGCTTATTAAATCCACACCACACATCACTGATTAAACTAAACTGTCTTAAAGTTACCTGCTTTAAAAGCCAGACTTGGACCAGTAAACCTGATTTTATTTTGAAGAATACCAGGCCTTTCACTGTCGTCTGAAATAACACTACAGTTTTAATTTAATCTCTTAGCACGCCTTAGAACAAAAAAGCACTCCTCTTGAAAATTATTAGCAATTGTTACTAATTTGCAAAAAAATGCATATAAATTATATGCATAAAAATCCAAGATCAGAAAGCAAACCTTTCTGCTGACACTCAAACTTAATACTGGCACTCATCTATAGAGGAGAATTTTTATTTACTTTACAACAATTCTATTAATGAAACTGAAAACAGGATCTCTTCAGTCAGAAAAAAAAACCAAATAAATACTTCGCTATCAAACATTCGTGTTCTGATTAAATAGGCTGGTAAGAGTGTCCAACCTGAACAAAAGAATGAAACACTGTAACATGGATTTATCATAACCAGTTATCAGCTCCAGGTGAGGAGTTTACATTAAGATGAAGTAGAGCTGAGTATGTGTACTGGATACACAAATGTGCTGGTTTCAGCTGGTGTAGAGTTAATTTTCTTCCCAGTGGCCAGTACAGGGCTATGTTTTGGATGGTGAGCAATATCCAAGAGATGAAAGAAATTATGGGGCACAACAAGCAACACAAACCCAGAAGGTACCAAAGCAGAGCAATGTGAGCAAGACCAGAAACACCTGAAGAGCTTCTATACAAACCCTTCTGAAAGGCATTATAAACAGCGACTAGGAAGAACATGTTGTACTTACAGAAGCACAGGTGTTAAGAAACTTCTTAACAGGTATACAAAAGGTGCATTAAAACATAAAAGTACCTTTCCAGAGTTTTAGGTTCTTTCCACCATACCATAAGTTTCTCAGTAACAGGACTCACAAAAATATTTAAGTAATTTATTTTTATTTTCAGATTCATTAGGAAAACTCTTAAATTCTACTTACTTTGGATCTGGTGGTCCATCTGACAGGGGCTTCATGGAGAGTTTACACAGTGACCTGAATACAAGGAAGGCATCCTTTTGTAAAATGTGGGAAAACTTAGCACCAGGGGTAGGTCCTGAAGAATTTCCAGATTCCTAAGGAAGTTAACATATTTCAGTATTCCATTTTGCATTAGCAGCGTGTGTAGGGAAATCCCCACCTCTGAGCAATAAGTTAATATATTATACAAATATAACTAATTCGCTTTACCTTTATGGTCTCAAGACTAAAACAAAACATTCTGCAGTCCAGTTGAAATGAAAATCACTACTAAAAATTGCCTACTCAGTAAGAAGTCAGAATTAATTAAAGATTGTCATGAAATTAGGTCAAGTTTAAGTAGAGTAATTTGCAGTGAATTGCTGCCAGGCACTTTCAGTAGATAACGAGTTTAAAAAGACTCTAACACTTAACATTTTAATAGAACATGAGTAGTTAACTATCTGTTGCCAGATACATCTGATAAAATTTCTATGGTAAAATAAACACACTTATTGCTAAGTTCTTGCAATTTCTATTACTGTTTCATACATAAGCAACATGTTTAATGTTAAGTCTTCTATTTGTATGGCCTATGTGACTGTAACTTTCTGAACTTAAAATTATTATTCTCAAACCTAATTACTCAGTACACTCTGACAGCAGATACTCTTGGTCAGCTGACAAGTCCATACATGTCTCATACAACAGAGGGAGTGTACTTTCACATCTATTTTGTTAATGAAAATCAAATCCTCTCAGAATGAAACTCTTGATCTGACATCACTGCATTAAGATCATGCTATCAGCTTGAAATTTCTATTTATTGTTTGAAAAGAGCACACTAAAATTACACAGGCATGTGTATAATTGGCTATATACTTCACTATGTATACTGAATACTACTTTTATAGTTTCTCAGGAGCACTTCACAAAACAGGAAACTGAATTCTTTTGGAACAGTGAACTCCATGGGGCAACTGAAAACATGCTGGGATAAAAAAGACATCACATGAAAAATTTATTCAGAAAAACGTCATTTAAATAGACCACTGAAGTAGAGTAACATGACTTAATACTTGAAATTCATCTCAGTGACTTTTCAGTGGAATGATACTAATCACTCTGCACAAGTGTTGGGCAACATTTAAAACATATTTTTTTTTTCAGTATTTCCTAATTTTTATCTGCCTGTACCTGAGTATCGTTGGAAGAGACAGATAATCTGTCATCAGGTAAAGATGGTGTATAAGCAACAGAAATTGGAGTTCCTGGAATTCCATTTGCCTGAATGTTTTCACTGTCACTGCCATCCTCTAATGATACAGTTGTGCCATCACCACCTGCAGTCCCTTCCACATCTATCAGAAGAGATGTAAAAATTATTAACACACGTTACATGAGATTAAAACTTAAAAAGAGCTTTTAAAACCTATGTTTAAATACTAAAAAAAATCATAAGGAGGAGCTTAAGGCAGAATTCACATGGCATTACAGAACTATAAAAATTGCAAATACTCTTAATTCCCACTAATGAAAATTACAGTAAAAAATTTACTTATAACTTCACGTTGCCAGGGTCACCACTCTACCAAGTTTCCAAGAAGTATTGGTATGGGACATCATTCACTAGTCTGATAGACAATTTCCAATAAACTGAAAAATATAGTGATACACTGCTACTACAGAGAGGAACCCATTTCTGAAGAGTGTTTATATAGAAACAAAATAAAATAATAATAATAATTTTAAAAAACCAAAAAGAAAAAACCACCAAGAATTTGTATTCTAAGAGAACATTAGTCTCCAATATAAATAGTGTAAATCAATGTATAAGATCCTGTCCATTTTGCTGTTAAATAATGCACAGCTAACGTCTGACAACTGAAACTGTCTTCTTCAGCATGTAAGTCATATTTAATGAAGATAAATTTTAGTTAAATACTTGAAAGTGGTAAAACAATTCTTAAGGTCAAGAATCAGACTGCAGTTGCTATTGACTAGACAGACATTAATATAATACCTCCAACTACTATGTTCACCATTTCCTGCACAATACTTTCTACAATTTCTTGTGCCTTCTCTTCACACTCATTGCTTTCACCATCATATGTTCCTCCATCAGCTTTAGAAAGATCTTCATAAAGAAAAACAAACACAAGTATTAATGAGAAACTCAGAAATTAAGAAGGTTTTTTGCTTGCACTTAATATTTCAGAATTCAGTTACAAGTCTCTTAAATGTTTGGATGCTTCAAAAATAGGTATGTGCGGAATGTAGGAATTCCAGTGTTTAACCTGTGAACAGCAATTATTCTACGGAACTGGGCCAACAAAATACATCAATTTTGTATCTTCACATACATTAAAACACTAAAAACTTGAGGGTTTTGAGATGTTTTTCTCAAAAACTTTCACAATATTAGACAGATGCAGAAAGGAATTTTTGACACAGACTCCTACAGAGTGCAGGACTAAAGGATGCTCTTTATGGACAGTGGTAACAAGGACAAATGGGCATTTTGCATTAGTCAGTTACTTGAAAACTTATGCCTGACTCCAGATTTGGGAGAGAAAAAAGACAATCCTCAAGCCTCTCTTTTTATAGACCTTTTCCCTCCCTCCATGAAACAGAAATACACACTGATTACTTTCTGCTGCTGTGGCTTGATCAGCTTCTGTTTGTTCATTTTCAGCACTAGAAATGTCAGATCCATTTTCTGCCTCAGTATCTTCCTGAAGGTTCTTGTCCACGTCATTTGTGCTGTGGTCAAGCTCTCTCTCGTGGTCTTTGGACAGCTGATCAGCCTGTGTTGGAATATGTCTCAACTGAGGTGATTCTGGCTCATGATGGCTTACTGGAGACTGCTGGAGATGGTGTTGCTGTCTGTGTCTTTCCTTTTCCATCAGTTTGGCTTCCTGAAGCTATAAAAGCATTGAAAACACAAGAACTTGACTGTCATCAAAATAAAACAATAAGATATATGTATTATTTTATAAAGATGACATCTCTATTGTGTCTGCTTACACAGTGCCTTCCTAAAGCTGTAACAGTTTAAGAAAATGCATCTTTGTTTAATTATAAATAACTTCAGTATCATGGGATAATCCATTGCCAAAGGGCTGCTTCCCAACTATGCACATAGTTCATATCTTCACTGTCAAAGAAGGGATGACTACACTACGTAAACCATAGGACCAAGAGTTGTCTGCCCGCCCTACAAGGAAGTTCAGGGAGTAGATGTGACAATAAAAAAGGAGTGCTTGGAAAAACATCAAGGCAGACTTTTTTTGTGGTCCCTTGATCTAGAATCCCCAGTAAGGGAAGAATTTCTGTGACTTTTCTAATGGATTATGACAACATGTAAAGTCAAACCAAAGCAAGATGTCCATTGAGGTAAATACATCTATTAAATATAGCAGACCACTATGGGAAGTTTAAAGCCTGTACACTACCCCCACCCCCAAACTCCACATTTTCCACCTATGTCAGAGTGTAAAACACAAGAAGAAAAATATCAGATACCAGATTCTTATTTTTCCCCAAAGTACCCAAGTTAGAAAAGCCAAAAAGCTTTAATAATGATGAAACAAATTGCTCAAGCTGGTTTGCTTTCAAGAGGTAGTTTCTAGATAAAGATACCAAGATACTCACTGCTTGATTTTCCATACGTGCAAAAATGACATTCAGCATTTGTGTTAGAGTGGCCTTGGCTGTAGTTTGATTTATAAGATTTTTGCTTGCTAGGTAGATATTGTAACATGTTCTTACAGCCTGTAGTACTGTTCCTTCGTGGATTTCTATGTGTTGAGATGTTACTGCAGTGAGCAAAGCCTAAATAAACACACATATATATACATTTACCAGTCAAAACATTTATCAATCAGAACGTTTGCAAATTAATAAATACCAAAATTGGATTCCTTCTAAAATATATCTAAATACAGATACTGAACTGCAATTTGGTTATGTTTTCCCACATACTCTTGTAGTCATATTGGAAAATCATATTTACCAGTTATATTAAACTGTTTTTAATCAACATATCTAAGAATTACATGTTTCAAAGCATGTAATAGCAAGAAGTAACCAACAGAGTCATCAGAGAGGTAGCTAATAGAAGTCATCCTCAAATTTTCTAGACACAAAACAGGAACAGACTACCTGTTAAAGCCTGGAAGGGAACCCAAAGGGTCCAAAAGTTGTTTTAGAAATAAATGTAAATCTGATGAACAAAGACTGAGTATGAGATTAGACAGATATAATAAGACAACTGCCCTTTATAAAAGCTTTTTTTTTGGTAGATGCTGGAATATTGTGTTGCCCTCTATGCAGAAATTCACTTATTTCTTCCTGTTTGCGCTAATATCTGGTTCTCTTTAAAAAAAAAAAAAAAAAGCACATAAGCCTCTGAAAGATCAGATAACACAGAAGCAAGGAACAAATTATCTTTATGTGAGGCAGAGGCAGGCTGGATTAAAGGGCAGAAATAGAAGCAGATGAAATCTGAAGACAAAACGTTGTCAGAGATGTGTGTTGGGCATTGGAAAGAAAGGAGAAGAGCCTGGTTTGCCACTGTTTATATTCATCACTGTAATCCAGTAGAAGGAATGAGGGCATTTTGAGCATTAAAAACTTTGAAAGAGTTATCATTTAATGCGATGTTTAAGGTAAGAAAGAAAGAACTGGAAGCACTGGAAAGCTCCTACTTTTTAAAATTTATCACAGTTAAAAGTTATTTCAAGCATTGGGTAATTTACTCACCAAACCACACCTCACATCTCTTACTGACATTGTCAGAAATTCTATACACAAAGGGCACCAAGAAATGGAGAAATAGTATTGATCACTCACTCAAACCCCTTAAAAAGTAAAATAAGTCACTTGAAAACAAGCTGAACAAGTGCATCCCAGGCACAAACAGCTATTTTTGCCAAACCGCTACTGTCTGGACCCAATACAGCACATATTTAGATTTAGTTAATATTTCTTTCACTCAATTACAAATTATACCACTGACACATGTACGCAAACACTTAATACACCAGTTTAAGAACCATCTACAGCTTCTCTCTTGGAAGACAAAATATCTTGCAGCCTAGCACTTACGACACTAATGAAAAGGTGCAGGGGTATCAAGTCGCCATCTCTGGTTCTAGTGATGTCATTCATGAAGTTACCCCTTTGTGTCACCTTCTGTCTCTTTCTTAAATTTTGATGATCAAGAAGCTGATACTTGAAAATCCAATTTTAACTTCCATCTCAGTTCAGTGAAGTCTTATGATGTTTTTTCCCTCAACTTCTAGTAATAGAAAGCAGAGCCAGCTAGTAGAGAAAGGTGACAAGGCTACAGATAGACTATGTGCTCTTTTGTTTTAATTGGCTTAACAGCTTGAATTTCCTAGGTTTTTTTCAGAATGCTTGTTATGAATAGTAGAGCCTGGTTCTTTTCCCACCACCTAATTAGAGGTGTGGTGGCAAAGAAATGCTTCAAACACGCACAGAGACATACCTCCTTAATATATTAACCCGAACTCACTGAATAACATTTTCTGTGCAGACTAAGGAATCAGTCTTTCTACAGGGCATCTCCCTGCAGATATCAAAACTACAGAACAGTTTACAGAGCTCTTGATAGTCACTTTGAGTTTCTTTCCTTCCCAAGTACTAGATACTAATCTTAATGAGTACCATACATATTTGCAAACCGATAAGCATTTTTAGCTTTGATCTCTTCCTAATATCTTCCATCTTTCCTACGATTTAAAGCTATCCTCAGGCTACTAGCCATTCTAACGTCAAACCTCAGTGCCACTTCTCTTCCTCTACTATGACAATGCAGTAGAAATACGAAAACGAAGACAGAAAGTATTTTACAATTACTTTCTGAACATCCTTCCCTCTTGACAGCTTCTATTTAGGGCTCAATCTGATGATATGCCCTAAACAACATCATCTGATTCTCTATCATAAAAGAGTGTATCATTATCACAATGGCACGACAGCTAACCCTGAGAAAGCACAGGTTATGATCAGGAGTGGCAGTAGTGCTCCTCTGAAACCCTTGTGAACTCATACATTAGAAAAATAAACCCCTCCTTTCTCATTTTAGAACTTTTCTTCATGTTACTCCCCAGGCTTACGCTGTGACCAAACAGCTACTGTGTCCAACACGAGGAAGAGAGAGGTGACAGATGAGTAGAGGACAATCACCTCAGCCACCAGTGAAGCAGGATTACACAAAACCTGAAACTGCTACACAACACCCTTGAGAGGCGGAGTAACACAAGCTCTGCCTTCCTCCCAGCCACACACTCTTACTGCTTACTTTGCAACAGGTCCACGGCATGAAGCCACCTGTGCTGTTTTAACAGCAACTCATCAATACAAGTAAAAGCCAGAGAACAAAAGCACCAACAGGTGGTTCTCTTGTGTTTAGTTTTGGGATTCTGTTTGTTTTAAAAGTGATTTCAGTAGACGCGGAGTATTAAATGCTTGCTAGGACAAGGGATGGGTAAGTGCAAAGTCTGGGAGCAAAGCCTGGACAGAAAAATGGCTCTCTGCAGAGGTCAGGAGTCACAGCATTATGTTGCTCTTTTCTACCATGTAAGGTTTTGCTGTTCAAGACTTTCTGCAATTGAGTTCCCCCTCCTTCTGGTCACACTTAGCTCATCTCTTTTCCCACTGTCTTCACTGTGAACTAATAAATAAAGGAAAGAAAAAAAGAAAAGCCTACTTTATTTACTCCTACCCTTTGCTGTTCTTTAGAAACAGAAGGAACCACCTCATTCTCCTTCAGGTCCTTCCACAAAAGCTTCCTTTGCCACAAAGCCTGCAAAAATACCAACAGCCAACAAGCCTTCCTTGCCCTGAAACTACTGGCTACCATCCTGACTGTGAGTTTGTTTCCTTATGCTTTCCCTCCAGTCCTTCATAGCTATTGTTCTGTGTTTGAGAAAGACCCTACGGTTCTGTGCCGCCACCCACTTACTACAAATAAAGCTTATTCATTTTTATAAACAACCCCTGGATGGCTTTGGAAAAGGATAAAAATCTCCAGGATAACTTCCTGAGTTACAGATCATCTTATCTCTGTGTGATACCCACAGTATTTTTTCTTTTAGCCTGAAGCACCTTTGCCATGTGAATTTTCTATTATTTAAAACAAATGCATTAGAACAGTTCAGGAAGTATCATGCCTTGTGAGGCAAAATGAATGGAATTGAAAAAGTAAACTAAATTAACAATAATCCTCTACTAAATACATCCAGCATCCATCTATAACTCTAAACTTTCGATTCCTCTCACACTGAATATTCTATAAAAACAGCAAAGTTACAGTAAAATAATGTGACTACAACCAGGAAAACAATTTTCAACTCAGGGTCAGTTTTTTCTTGCTCTCAGCCAACTCTGATCATCTTATCTTTGGAAGATTTATGACACACTACAGCTGTCATCTGATCAGCATGGGCTTTGTCTTAATTTCGTAATTCAGTTGCCTGGAAACTCTCGAGTACTTGGAACAGCACATAAAACAGAGCAGCCCTAGCTCCTCTCTCTAGTGTTAATTAGTTACTGGAACCACATAATTCAGTTTCCTTTGAGAGGGTCTATAGGGTTATTTTCAATAATAATTTTTGTTTTAACTTAACTTGAAGCCCAAACTTTTACTTATCACAAAATAATGTGTTAGTATGGACTGACTTTTGAAAGAACACAGGAAACTGAACTCCTTAAACCACAAAACAATAAATACATCAAATAAGCTTCACAGATAAATAGTTTTCAAATTTAAGTGACACTAAAAAAAAAAGTCACTCAATAACATTCAACTTTTCAGACTACAGCTACTGAGCACACGCAACAGTCTTTCTCTGCCAAACATTAGTAAGTTAAGCTGTAGAAGTACCTAGATAATAGCAAATACTTTACATACGACAAACCAATGAAAGAAAACACGACTGTAAACAGTTGATATCATGTCCTATCCTGCCTCCTCATCCCTGGTTCCTTCTTTACAGATCAAAAAAAAAAAAATACAAGTTTTGCCATAATTTTAATTCTTCAGGCACCAAAAGGCCAGAAGAAACGTAAGCAGAACTTCAAGACCTCTGCAACCGTCAGTGCAAGTCTGCACTCACACATCACAAATGCCACAGCAGCCGTAGGAAAGCAAGCCTGGAGGCAAAAAGACTGAATCAAGGGATGTTAGTTCACACAATTTGAATAAACCACTTCTAATTGCATCAGCAGTCTAATTACTTGCATTGTTTCTGCCACAACAATCCCCATCACAACAACTACACAAGAAAGTTACATGGCTTCACATCAGAATTACACCAAATCGAACTAAACTACAAGGGAAAGGAAGGAAAGGCCAATGTCCCAGTCTGGTTCATCATGGAATCTACAGATGAAGAACAAGGGCATTGGAGAGAACATGCAAGCAAAAATAGGAGCAGAAAAATTTAACCGGCCGCCATCAAAACTACCGCAGAACATTACTCTAAAGCTTAGATAACTAAAAAAAGATGAATTATACTCTTTGGTGTCACCAAGATGATTTCCTTGGCAGTCAGCAGAAAGGGATTTTCAGAATGTCTAAGTGGCTCTGGTAGTTGGGAACTGGTTTAAGATGACTCCACCCCTGGAAAGCCACCTAGTAACTAGGAAACAGCACTGCATGTTAACTCTTACCCCATGATGGCTCCCAGATCCCAGAGTGAGGGCAGCACGCTACGCAAGGGCCACCCATCCTGCATGCAGAACCAAGACAAACCTCCAGAGAGGAAGGTGTCCAAGTGATCAAACTTCTCAGCTTTCACTGTGGTGTTGGTGAAGCAGCTGCCCTGTGGGAGTGCTGCTTATGTTGTGGGTAACAGCCTGGGAACACCAGCACAAAAAAGCAGGAGATCCAGGTCCACTGCCTTCTATCTCCCTGATGGAATTAAAATTCTTCAAACATACTAATCACCAGAACCACAGAAGAGTCTAAGAAGATATATGACCCATCTTTCAAGTCATACTGGAGAAGCAGGGTCCACATTCATCTCAGAACTGAAGAGTTATGAAGCCTAAGAGAATATGACTGACTTAGCAGTTTCATTATTCCTCCACAGTCAAAAGTTCTGGTCTTTGCCAAAGTTATTTAAAATTTTCAAGTTTTTTATAGTGTTCAGTGTATTGGACAAAGATGGAGTGAAAGTTAAAACAGTACTCTTCACTTTCCCAGTCGTTCTAACATGGCAATTAGCTAAATCTAAACAGTGAAAAAATTAAGGCACTAAATTTTACAAGCATTTTACAATTGCTGAAAAATTTACTATCTCAACTGTTCTCCTGGACAGAAGGAGTATTAGCTCTTAAAGCTCTGTCAGGTAGGGAGGACTGGAGTAAGAAAGCATTCAGAGACAGTATTACAATGAGAGAGAGTTATAACAGTTTCAGCCACTGAAAGTTTAAATCAATGAAAACTTCACTTTGCAGGACAAAAAACATCTTGAATACTTGGGCAAAACAAAAGAACAAGTCTAGAAAACGGCAGCATGAACCAACATTTGTAACAACCATTTGCTGGAGAAGTGGAGTGCAAACAGGGAAGGTTTGAGCTATGAAAGGAGGAGAAGAACAAACTACATTCTTTGCACTAAAACAAGTAAATACAAACGGCAAGAAATGCCAATGCCTCAGGATACATATACACAAGATTATGAGGTAACAAACACTCCATTTCTCTTAATTAACTTCAACTGCCTTCTTCACTGCTGCTCACCACCGCAGCCATTCAAAGACTGCTGTTACAGGAGCAGGGTACAGCATTTCCACTAGGCAGCTAAATTCTAGTACTTGGCATAGTAATTTTCTGAAACAAATACCCATAATTAATGGCTGCAATCAGAAAACGGGTTCCCCAGAAACATTTGTATGAACTCCACATGCAACATTTATATAACCTGTGGAAAGAAACCCTGGACCTCCTTCAAGCAAAAGCGCATGACACAGCAGCACAAAGCTACCATGGTAATGTCCAACTGCCAGGTCTAATTGCATTTCATCAACCAATTCCAAAATGGATTTTAAAATCTGCTGCTTAATTAACATTTCCCCCACCGGGAGTGCAGGATTGTTTGACAGTAATTCCTCACAATTAGACGCTACACAGGTCTGCTGTGAATGAATTTCACCCAGTGGTCTATGTACAAGACTTGAGGCCACAACCACAAGTTCACCCAAAATGCAGGGGGAGAAACTAGGGGAAGGGCACAGGATAGGGAGTCTCCATCTCCAAGAAACAGGATCAAGGAAATATTTTAACACTACCGTGACATTTACAAATTAAGCACTTCTGGTTTTGAACTCTGAGATCATGAATGTCTTCCTCCTGCCACAACTATAAATACAGGAAATGTTAAACGTTACCTTTATTATTTGTAGCTGAACCCCTTCGTCTGTTTGAGGGCCTTGAAAACAGCCACATATTGTCTCAATAATTCTATCAATTAGTTTTTTTCCTGGAGCTGTACTGTCTGGTGCATTGCCTGTCAAGTGCCCATATGCTATAAGTTTCTGGAGAGAAAAAAAAACCCCATGTAAATAAGAGCTTAAAAAATTAAGCCAGCTTTTTGTTAAAATAAATAAATTCACTTGATATTTCTAACTTGCACAGAATAATTAAAACAGTACATTTTCCCCCATGTATCATAAAACATCAAGGATTTTTTTACATATCCTCCAGATTTATTAAATTTTCACTCACCAACTGCTATACAAAGTTTGTCAGCAAGTTTAACATTAAAGGTTTAGTTCATCAGTTAACAATGTTTTAAAACAAACAGGATTCTAAAAAGTAACTCATACCACACAAGTCTTCATACACAGTCAACAGACAAATGTTTTTCATACCAGATAAACCAGCTGCAAATGCTTTCTATTTGAGCTACTAGGTAGTGTTCTATTTTTAAGTGTTTCTTCTGTTTTTAAGTGTTCTAGTATCCCTTGCTTTCCCTAGGTCTTCAATACTTAGAAGTGGAATTTATTACGAAGTTAGTAAAATCCTTTTCTGAACGCTTCAGGCACAAGAGTATTTGTAAATCCCCGTGCTTCACACAGTAGCATCATGGTATGACAGCAGGCCAGGCACGCACGTGCCTGTGGCTGTAAACTGAGTTCACTGTTGGGCTGCTCTGGCAGAGTGAATGGCTAAATACAACGCAGCAGAATTTCTTCTGAAAACATTACAGGAGCCTCAGAGTTTTGAGAGACTAGACATCTCAAATGGAAAATATTTTACTGCAATTATAAATAGCATGCAATGAATTTGCTAATGCCATACCTGCTGTGCTAGCTCAACACATATTTAAACACATGAAAATAGGTAGCTGTACATAACAACCCAAATATGTAACTGTGGTAATACATATATACACAAAGAGACACATACATACACTACATAATAAATTAGGCATACATTCATCTTTTGTGAGAAATATATTCTGTTTGGTTGTGTGTGCAACCAAGTAAAGTAATAAAAACCCCATGTCATTATTTATCATGTATAACTGTACTCCCCCTCCAAAGCAACAGGATTTTACAGTTGATAGTTAAAGCTCATCTTCATACAGACCTGTAAACAATCTAGAGATGTACTGACAATCCTGGGACACTTGGACTGGCATGCCAATTCAAATGGTAGGAAGTATCTGTCTGCTTCAATGAAGCTTGTCTTTGATTTCACAGGTGGAAGAGTGCTTGAACCAGACTTTGCTTCTCCATGAGGGGGACTAAACAGAATGACTGTATTAGAATACTGTAAAGTGATCACATGAATAGTTCTCACCACCACAATGTTTATTAATGAAATAAAATATCAAGAAAATTAATGTTAGGAAAGACTAGCTTCTAACAATGGTAATACGTAAAGTATTCTTAACACCTTTTATACTTCATGGCTCCTTTGTGGAGCAGGCAAATCGACCCATTTGCACACTAAGGGAATATTCAGTGGTACCTGCTGGTTTGGAGGCACAGACTTGTTTCCTGTCAAATTCCAAAGGACTCCCCTTACTAGACTGGCAAAAGCAACAATCTAACAATACAAAACAAAAGCTGAACCTTTCTCTTAATCTCTGCTTCAGGTAACACCACTTAAGAGTTCAATGGTTACCAATTTAACTCACTCGGGTAAATTATCTGAAATGACTAACTGTACAAAAGCAAGAAAATTATGAGCTGTTCAAGTTTTATCGATTACAGCACCTTTAGAAAGGTCATGCTCAGTAATTTTACCACAAAAGGAAAATTAAGAATGGGTCATTTTTCACTAATTTGAGTACACCAATGCAGTTTGACTTTGGCTCAAAGCCAGATGTTCGGATTTTTCATTTCACAGAATAACTCATCACCTTGACAGAAAGTATTCCTAACCTTTTTTGTGAACACATAGGTATTTTTAGATAAAAGGTAAACTACACTGTCCTACACAGACTTGATAAGCAGTATTAAAAAAAGTGAAAAATGTCATATTCTGTAGTGAAGGCTTACAGAATTCTTGCAGTAATTCAAATAGACGTTTATAGAACAACTGCATTCAAATACAGCTCCTATGCATGTTGCTAATTAAATCAGATGGTTCAAGGAATGCATTCAATTTCATGTTCCTGAAGTAGAAGAATGAACTGCTAAGAGTTTATTATAAATCCAAAGCATGATTGCAGTCCCACGCATTATGGAGTGGGCCTTAAACTAATCAATATAAATTAGCTTCAGCTTTTCAAGCAGCAGGCTAGATTGTGCTTGAGATGATATCTGTCACCACATTCAAAGAGATCTTGTTTAGGTTGCTTAAAAAGGGCACCCAAATTCTAAGTCTTAAGAGTAAATAATTAGTATTAAGATGCTACTTTTTAATGACTAAATCTCTTTTGAAGGTTTAAGAATTTATCCCTACACATTCTGTTCCTGAAGAAAAGCAGAGGTTTGTTTTTCTGTTGGATGCACAACTTTATTTATTGCCCTGTATTGTTTTGCGGGAAGCAGAGCTCTTTTGAACAACTCTCTAATCAGATAAGTTGCAGAGGAAGTACATGATTCTTCTATATTCTTAAACCTCTCTGATATTCCTATAAAAGCTTTACTCTGAGGAATGAAAGGGCAGTTACCTGTTGCTTATGTCTTATGACAAGACTGATCCTCATCTAGTGATTATGTCCATTGAGACCATTAAAATGAAGTTAAAAAGAGCACTCTGGAAATAAACCCAGAATTGTTCAAAACAAGGAGCAGGCCATGATGAGATTCCGAAAATGAAGAATCCATGCCACAGCAAGCTACTGCATAAGCCTGCAATGTCTCTTAATTCTCTTAATTGAAAGCTATTTTAAAATGGGCAAGATATTAAATATGGAAGATGATGCACATTTGTCTCTGGAAAAGCAACTCAGTAAGCTCATCATACTGCTGATAATGTAAGGGAAGGAGATAGCAGGGAGGGGAGAAAAACTCAAAAGAACTTTTCTTCTTAATGTCAGTGAATTGCTTCTAAACCCAGAAACTATTCCCAAAACTTTCTTCCACCAAGGCACCTACAAAGCATGGGAATTATAAAATATGCTGATATTTATGCATTAGCCATAGAGAAAGGCTAAGGTATGCATCAAACAATGGATTTGGAAAATTAGTTTGGCAGCATTTGCTGTGTAATGGTTACATAAATCAGCTTGTACTTTTCTATTCCCTTCCCCTCCACCCCACTACCAAATACCAGTTCTGTTTAAAAAAACAAATAGCAGAACAAAAGGAGCTGTTTTCCATGCAAAATTTCTGGAAAGTGGAAATGATCTATTCTTCAGTGCATTCCAGATTAACTGAGATCAGTTACCTTGAACAAGGACTGGAAAAATTTAGACTCATCATCAGAAAACCCTTATTGGTGTATTTGAATCTCAATTAGAGAAGTAAGAACCTGAAAATAATTTAATAGACTAAGAAATTTCTCTATTCTAGGGCCTAGAAAAACAGTATTTTCTACTGCACCTAAAAAATTTGACTCTACATTAAGAACAGAGAAGTCCATTCACAGTTTCCAAGTCCAGCAAAAGCTTCACAGCAGCAAAAGGCTACTGTCAAAATAAAGACAGCACTGAAGAAATCAAAATCTATTTAAAAATTCATACAGGAAGATAAGACATACACATTCCACTCCCCAAAAAATGACAACTTCAGACATTAATAGGGCAGAAATTATGTACCTTAAGATCAGAAATGGCTCAACCATATTTGTATAAATGATTTTAGTTCTGTGGTCTCATTAGTTTTAGCATGGTATTTAACCACAGGACCGGATATTACTTTTCCATATTCAGTGCCCAGAACAACTCTCTTACTGAGTATTTAATGTAAAGCATTTTTTCTTATCATGCTTCACAATGTGGACTTCTGCTTTATTTATACCACTCTAAGAAAAACCTATCATAAATTCACATTATTACTTTCTGTCTGAGACAATCTTGTAGTGCTGGACGCAACATTTTCTAAACACTACATAAATATTAAATTTATTTTTATAATCTTACTATGAGCTCATTGTATTGACTTTATTTTGGTGGTGGAAAGCAAAGCACAGTCTCAATCAGATGCACCCCTAAGTTTTATGTGCCCAAATCAATAAGCTGAAAGACTAAATTTTTCAGCATATTTGATATTAACTTTTCCTTTACATCTTCTCAAACAAAGTTCCCACTGACTTTATTCCAGCTAGAAGTGATTCTATTTTTCAAACCAAAACTGTAGATTTCTGCTCAAATATCTAGGAGATGAAGCAGAAATCGTTAACATCCAACTTTGACAGCTGTGGTTTAAATGATTTGCCCAAACCCGAAATCCAGTTACAGGGCAGAAGAGAGATCCCTAAGCAGTACCCAGCTGCCTAAGAACACTTTCATCCTCAGTTTCACCCAGTGATCTAATTCTTTCAACAAGTGGTATGAATAGTCTTTACCACATGGCCCTGACTCAAGAGTTAGCAATGTACCCTTGGATGAGAAAGGCGATCTTGTGGAACATGTAATGAAATACCAGTAAGAGATTCCACAGCTTAGCAATACTTAAAAGTTTGTTGACAGCAAAAGACTGCTGAATGTCAATTTTTGGTTTTACCTTCACTTGTAGAGGAACTGCCTTCACAAAGCTACACCTATTCCTTAACAAGGTCCTTTCCAGACTATCTTTTCCAGTTACATTACTTTTCTCTGCTCACTCCCACTTCCTCACCCCAATCTCCTCCCCTTGATCACTCACTTCAAGTCTTTTTATCTGCATTCTTCCCCCTCCTCTGAATCTACTTCAAGGCTCTTCCACCAATACACTGAAAGAAATTTCTGTGCCATCTACAAAGATATTTTCCAACTTTGATCCCCATTTCCTATGCTGCCTGGCCAGACAGTAGCACCCTGCTCCCTCTAAGCTACCTTCTGCTGCTTCTCCCAAGCCCTGTGCCTTGCACCAGAACAGCCAGTCACATAAAGCAGCACTATCTGTACGTTTCCAGATACCACCAACCACCCAAAATATGCTGAAAATGCTTTTCAGAGTGAGCCCATACTCCCCGTGCAGAATAAGTATGGTACACATTTTAAGATGTTAAAAGCACTATGACTTAATACAATGAACTATCACATACCTTTGCTTTTCTGTTTCAGCCTTTATTTCTTCTGTAAAATGAAACAAAGGCATAGTTATAGAAATGGTATCATAAGCACATATATAAAATTAAATAACAGAAAACTACTGGAAAGCAAAACTATTTAGGCAAACATTTGAAACCAGGATTATTACAAGACAGAAAATACATGTTTACAGTTTTGTAAGCACCTCTACTCTCCACCTGCATTGATTGCAAACTGTATCATAATTACTTTGCAAATCTATATTCAAAACTGGATACTTAAATTTGAATCCAGTCATGCCAGCTAAACATCACGTCCCTGGAATGCCTCTGTGAAGACACTGGCCAACTCTTTTCACAGCTGACATATAAAAAATTGTAAGGAAAACACAAATATTATTAGAACTATTAATTTACCCATAATGGGTATCAAGTATATACTGCTTGATAAACACGGATTATACAGAAACACAACCAAACAATCCACCATTGCTAGTTCTTATCTAAATCTTAATGACCAATTATCTCCCTTGGTTTTAAACAGTGTTATATACCACAGTAATGACTAAGGGAGAGGAAAAAAGTCTATAGTGCCTCTATTTCACACTATTTTAAAATATATTATAACAGAAAGACTAATAGTTGAATGTTTTTGACAAACATTTGAGGCAAATTTTTAACAATACATTTTCAAAATAATTTTAAATTACTGAACTAATTTTAGGAAACATCTTTTGATTCAAGACTAGTCTTGTCTATTCTCTAGTCATTTTGCATGCTTAAACCATAGGGAATTTCATAAAGCCTAGGTCTTCCAGTGCTGAAGCAATACATACTTGAAATAAACTGTACAGGATCAAGAATGAACATGTATGTGTGTGAGTGCGGTTTTTAAGAAACCCTCTCAGGAGATCTATTCCAGTATCAAGTCTTGTTCAAACATGCAAAACCATAATCAACCAAACCAAACACTTTACTTTGGTTTTTGCATATAACCCTTAACTAGTGGCATGGACTGATTCTGACAAAAACCACACCAACTTAATACTTCTAACTAAGCTCCCATGCAGGAAAAGCACACTTTGTCTGCATCCTGTCCTTTCCTTCATTTACCATTTCACACAGTCATACTGACTCACCTAACATAGGTTCTCATGCTTGGTATTTTATCACAAACCACCAGTGGCAACTACGTTTACTAACTGACTTTCCCAACATGAAGAAAACAGAACATCTGGAATGCACATCAACTTAAAATCTACATCTTATTTCTGGTAAGACTGATGTTTGTATTTACCCCCAGTAAGCCCCAGAGGTTAGCAGGTCAGCAGTTCATCCCAGAAACAGCTACTTCAGAAGTTGATCAAATCTGGGCTACCCAGGACCAGACAAAACATGAAAATAATTCCATATTCTAGACACTAAGCATTTCTCAGTAAGTAACAGTAACAATAAGACTCATAGTCAGCAATGCTTCAGTGAAGTATGCCTTCCTCCCAGATTATGACATTCAATCCTTTTACTCACTTGAAGACAAGCTCCTGACCAACAGAAAGCTGAAGAAACTTTCTTCCTCCCTTCCAGGATCTTCATACCTTCCATTATTTTACCTCCCACCTTAGGGATTCATACCCAGGAACTCTGCTCCCTGAGATACTCTGAAGTCTGTCCATCAAACAACATTATCAACCAACAGATAAAACTGAAAGGCTTCAGAGTTTAAAGTTTCCAACAAAACTGAACAGAAGTAAAGAACTTATACAAGTGTAAATCTAATTAAATGTTACTACCATTTCAAGCAGCATTGCCTAAGTCTATTAATGTGAAACTACTGATTTTATAACCTTTATATAATAGGCCGATATAAATTATTTTTACAAGACTAAAGTATTTGTAATTGCAGAGAAGCATATGATACTATTAGTATGAATGAGGTAAAACAGCAGACTTGAACTTTACTTTTACCCTTGAGAACAGAGGAAACCTAATTTCTTTCACCATCTGATTGCTCCCTCTGCTCTCCACACCAGAACACAAGTTAATCACAGTACAATTTCATGGTTATGTATCAACCACATCCAGCAGGAAGCATACAAAAATTCAAGAAGCATTATCAGCAGAAAACCAGATTATAATAAAGGTAAATAACAATTCTCATGCTAGATAAATGATATGCTAAATACAGATGAACCAGAACATTGACTGACGCATTCTTTTAAATGGGAAAAAGTAATCCCTGCAGAACTAAAAATTAGCTAGAAAAGAAAGATTAAGCCAGGCTTGAAAACATTCCTTATTTTATTCTCCCTCTCTCCAAACACACAACCAAAACTGAAACAGAGAGTATCTAAGAGCTGGAAAAACTTATTATCTCAGAATCACCATTCATTCTAGGAGGGAAGAAATAAAGAGGATGTGAGATGCTGAAACAGGGGATGAAGACCGTAGGGAAGGAGAACAGCTTCCTCTGTATTATCTGTAAAGTAAACACAGAATTACTACGAAAAACAGCTCAGATTATTCTACGGCACTGAAACAATCGTGCCCAAAAATGGAACTAATTGTAATTAAAAGTGCAGCAGAAATGACAAAATAAACCCCTTCTGAATCTCCCATTCACACACAGCTCCAGAAGACATCTTTACAGATCTCTATCACATATTTAATGGAAATACACGAAGCTTTTGCACACAGAAGCTAGAGATGATCACAGAGATAAATTAATTTGCAGTTTTCCAATGGTATGAATCAACTGTTTCACCAAGCAGGTAAAATGAGTCGTGTACATGAGTTTCAACGTCATTTTCCATTTCATCTACACTTCTACAGACCATTTTAATTTCAAAGAAATCTCTGGAAATGTCTAAGACCTTTGTTGTTGGTTTTGGCTGGGTTAGAGCTAATTTTCTTCACAGCAGGTTGTATATGGTGCTGTGTTTTGGATTTGTGCTGGAAACACTGCTGATAATTCAGGAATGTTTTAGTTATTCCTGAGCAGCGCTTACAGAGAGTCAAGGCCTTTTTCAGTTTCTCACTCCACCCCACCAGTGAGCAGGTTGGGGATACCGAAGGGCTGGGAGAGGACAGAGCCCCAACAGCCAACCTCTACAGACCACAGGAGTATTCCATTCTACAGGGTGTCATGATCAGAAATAAAAAATTGGGGCACAGGGCAAGGGGTGTGTGTGCAGTTTGCCTGTTGCTGCCTGGGGGACTGACTGATAATTGGTCACCTGCTGGTGAGCTACTGCTTTTTTTTTTTTTGCATCACACATGTTTCTTGGGTTTGATTTTCATTGTCATTTCTCCCTCTTTTCTTTTTTCTTTTTTTTTATTAACCTGTCTTTATCTCAACCCAAAGTTTTTGAACTTCTACCCTTCCAGTTCTCTCTTTGATACAAGCCAGTGAGAGGCTGCATAGGGCTTAGGTGCTGGCCAGAGATAAACCACCATAACAAGCATCCATAATTTCATTCTCACCTCTCCAGCTTTAATTCACTACCTTAACATGTCATTTGAACACTATTCCTTACCCTCTTCAGACTGCTTATAGTTTTTAGTATTAAAAATCCAAGCTAGTTTCCAGTTTTCTCTTTCTTCTTTTAACACCCTAAAACCAGCTAATCTCATTTACAACTATAAAATCAAAAAATCTCTCTGTAATGACAGTAACACCAAACAGCAACATCAAAACAGCCAAGTAGGTCAAGCAGGTGCTGTGGGCAATACTGGATTATAACACTGAACAAAACTCCAATTTAAGACTAAATCACTGTTTACCCTCCTGTATCCAATTCAAGGTATGCTTTAAACCTTAACTACATTGAAGGGCATCCCTAATAACCTAAATTTCAAATGGGTATCTTTAGGTATTATTTCCTTCTGGTTACCTAAATATGCTGTCATACTAAGTGAAGTATAAATATTCTAGAGTCATACTTTGGCAGAAGTCAAGGATTACACTCTCATCAAGTAAGAAATAATTAAACTGTTACCTTTAGGAACACTACATACAGCTAAGTTCTATGACATCAACATCAAACTGTGCATTAGATTACAGGAGAAAGCATTATTATGGAATTTGCTATTGGGAAAAATGCAAACTATTTACCATAAAGTGGAAAAATACTTTACAAGTTCATTACAAAATATGACGCTAGGTAAACCCCACACACCTGAAAGTAT
Organism: Eulacestoma nigropectus; assembly: GCA_013397775.1. Taxonomy (NCBI): domain Eukaryota; kingdom Metazoa; phylum Chordata; class Aves; order Passeriformes; genus Eulacestoma; species Eulacestoma nigropectus. The sequence goes on along the minus strand of VZTE01007284.1, from coordinate 1,265,951 downwards.
TTAATACATCTCTCATTCTGTTTTTCCATTCTTGCATCAGAATCGTATTCAAGAACAAGTACATGTTACATTCCCATTATACTATTCTATATATATGTATTCTAAACAACTGATGTTACCTGCCAGAGAAGCACATGCATAATTCTCAATTCCACAAGGATCTGCACACCTAAAGCCTAATATTCACTGTAAGCATCAGAATAAAAGTTTGTTAAATATATAATGAATTCAAGGCAGTAGGTAGTGGCATTTTAAAGAACTGTAACCATCCTGGCTAATCAGAATGTAGAACCATCCAAAGCAGCACAGGCAGCAATACTTCAAGGAAACGAGTCAATATTTGGAGTTCACATGACTTATACCATAGAAGACTACTGCGAGAACGAAGCAATTTGCATTCAATTCTTTCAAGTCAAAGCAGGTGGATAAGATTCAAGGAACAAGCAGTGAAAATGAATTTAAATTATATTGCTATCTATATTTAAAAAAAAAGGTGAAATCCAATTAAAACATTAAAACTGTGCTTGAATTGACTTTGCTTGAATTCTTCCATCCAAGTATTCTAGTGACTGTCTACAGAATCATACAAATATTGTGGCAACTAAATAATTAAAAGACCCCAAATTTTCCCTCTTTAACAATACTGAATGTCCTTCTCCATGTCAAGGTATACAAAAACTCTGTAATATAAACTAGAAATTCCGTATTTATTTGAAGATCACTTTAATTAAATACACTCCCAACTATGTAGTAAGATTATTACACATATAGTAAGAGTTTAATTTTAAAAAAGTAACAAGTTTGAACTTACAGTAGTAAAGCCATATAAATTTGACAGGAACAAAAAAAACCCAATTTCTCCCTCAATGAGATGAAATTCCAAACAGATCATGCTGAATACGTTCTTCCCCAAACCAGGTTATTAGACTATATTTCTTAGGAAACATCTGAAACTTACTTCTTTTCTGGATATGTGTTAGCTTCAAGCACTGGCAAAAAGTCTCTTGTCTATTCAGCTAAAGTAAAGAAGTAGTAACACCCACAAGCCCCTAACAGACTTCAGAAATAAACTAAAATAACTGTGTCTAAGGAGTCTAAATAATGGAACTGGAGAAACATATAGCTGTTTTTAATTTGAGCTCCACTGCACTAAAAAAATGATGATCCAGAGATGCTGTGGGCAATTTCTGCCAAGTCAGCATATCTAAGAAAAAACAGTAAGTTTACATAAAAATACATGCTGCAAATTTAGGACTTGCTTTTACCCAAACATTGTCCCTAACATCTAAACCGCTTACAGATCTTCCACAAAGCTTAAGATTTGCCAGGAGACAAGTGTCCAGAACACACACAGATTTTCTTGATGCTTCCAGCTGACCACTCTTCTTGCTCCCATCTTTGCCTTACTGCCTCTAATCTATGAACTACCCCAGTTTCAGTTATGTCTCCTTGTGCTGAGGAGGTACGGAGAACTGTAAAACTCAGATTATGGTATTTTCCTCTCCTATTTCTTTTTTAACTGTAGCAGTTAAATTAACTACTAAATTAGAGGTGTAATTAACTTCAGTAACTTTTAATACATCTATCCACGATGTCAATGGGTATCAGTGTACGCAATGACAGACAAAAAATGAAAGCTTTATAAAAAGCCTCACTGGGATCTCAAACCAGCACAGAATAATTAAACAGTTTAATATAACACTGTACTAATCTATTCCCCTAGATTATCAAATCAGGCTGACATGCCTAGAACTGGTAATAGTGTATGTAAACTGAGTATAGGAAGATAGTACTGAAATGATCAGTATTTTGGCTAGCCTGCGGAACAAACCATTCATTGTGAAAGCTGAAATTGTATCTTAAATGGAATTCCCAAGATACATATGACAGCATTATGTCTTCTTCTAAATCCTATAAATAGCTTTTTTTGTCATACCTTCCAGGATGCACAGAGATCTCTCCTCCCTTCCCTCAAACCCTTTTCAACACAGTGTCCAGAAGATGGACAAAAAATGGGCCTATTTGTGGGAGTCCAAGAAGAGGCTGATAGCAGCACTAGGCCTTTAGGGTGTAGTTTTTGTTCTGTTGCAATCCAGGAAGCTAACCTAAAGAAAAATGGGATTGGAAGATACGCAGATGCAAGTGCAAGCACAATATAGCATCAAAGTGTGAATTTTACCTGTCCCCCCATTGTAAAATATCATGAGTGTTTCTTCCCTCTAAAAGGTTCTTCCCTCTCCTGAGTCCAGACTTTAGCCAGACAGGCCTTTGGTTATAGTTTATTCACACATCTGTACAGCTGCTGGTTCTTGCTGGGGTTAACTAACTTTTCATTATACCTAGTTTCCTCTGTCTGTAAAATTATAGCTCACATAGCTATGGCACAGGGACAGAAAACAGCAAAGTTCTATACAGATTTAAGAAAATCAAGAAAAATTTAAAAAATCAAGAAAATTAAGAAAATTGCTGTGGTCTTCATTTAGCAATTATGTAAGAAATAATTCTTGTACAGAGAAATAAAAGAACCTCAGGAGTATATCTGAACACTTCCACTTGCTTTCTGTCCCAACATATAATACTGTTGCAACTTCATGTTTACAGGTATCAAAGTAGTAACCAAGGAAGCAGATTAATCAACAGTATTTAAGAAGCAGCATTCCAAACAAACAGCAGTTATATTTTCAGTCTGATAACTCTTGATGAAATTCCATGTAAATCCCTCTCGTTGTGCTCTACAAAATCCTGAAACCCTCTAATCAAGTGAAATGCTAAGTCCTATCTCATTATCTTTGAAAAACATGGAGTAGTAACCTTGGAATCACATAGAGAAATACTTACGTGTACATACACACGAAGTAAAAACTCAAAAGTCACAAATATAGACTTTGGTAAGGTGCTTCAACTTTAGATGACACTAATTCCCCTGAAGAGTGCTAATACAAGAAAGGAACAATAACTATTTTTATTTCTCATGCCACAGCAAACCCTGTCAAAGTGTTTCTCTACTTTTATACCTGCACTTCAAAAGTCATTATGTCTTATGGTCCTTATTATTTTTTTTTTATCTTTCAAGCATCTTCTCCTTTATTCTCAGTCTTCTTTTTAGCCCTTTTTAGATGGCACTAATAGAGAACTACAGCTTCTTCCCAGCCCTGCTCACAATACACCATTCAGGAAAATGCAACTCCAGTGTAAATTTAGAAACCTGAATGCACAGCCTGTCTTGATTCATCCAAACTTACTACCTGCTCCTTCAGTTTATTAGATATGACATTTTCAAATAGAGAATCACTGGCAAATCTATACAAAAGCAGAAACTACTCTAGTGGCCTCATTCTGCTTAAAATTAATTCAGAATAATTCAATCCAGTGGGGTTTTATAACTGGATTTCCTGTAATAATCCTTCTATTTGCTAAACCAAGTTGAGATCACTGTCAAGTTGCTTCACTACTTGAGGAGCAGTGACACGCATACAGGTCACAAATTACCAAGGATAACTGAACTGCAGTCATTCTTAGTAGCATTTATTTTCTAACATGTGGCTGAAAAGCTCATTTCCTACAGCAGTAAATCCCTCTGCTTCCCATCATTACTATATGGGTCCTCATCCTTTATTAGATCTACAGCAAACTCCCACATCCAAATCTGTGTCTTTTCTTAGCTCAATATCAAAGAATGGAAATAGGCTGTTTATTTACATCTTTAAACAGTTACAAGAGGATAGCCATGTGTATTTAGTTTAATCAAGCTGGGCATACCTTTCAAATACCTTGTGCCAGCCTTTTGGCACCTCCTCTCATAACCTCTGCAAATCGGTTTCATGCTCAGACCTGGTGGAACACGTTGCTGAAGAGGTCCATTAACATAAAAGCAATTTGGTTGCTTACCAAATACCGTGACCTAACCAGACTATAAAAAGCATCTTGACTAGACAGACAGTCTTCCAATGTGCTTTAATCCAGTCTGAGGGTGTGTCATGGGTTGAAGCTGAGTTGATTGACAAGCTTTTAAGCCAATGCGCTTTTGTGAATTTTGCATATTTAAACCCCGTGCAAGGGCGGGAAGTTCCTCTCTGNACCTGGTGGAACACGTTGCTGAAGAGGTCCATTAACATAAAAGCAATTTGGTTGCTTACCAAATACCGTGACCTAACCAGACTATAAAAAGCATCTTGACTAGACAGACAGTCTTCCAATGTGCTTTAATCCAGTCTCAGGGTGACCACCAAAAAAAGTGGTTCCTCCTATTCCACTGTCTGTTGGTGTGTATTTGCAAATTCCTTACACAATAGCTATCCAGGCATTGTGTTTAAATAGCCTGACAATTTTAGTTTTCATTGGGTACTGCAAAACCCAATGAAGTTTACTCACCATGTTTCATCGACATTACTGCTGTTTTTGTAATAAAGTAAAGTTTTGATAGGACAATAATGTTTCTTTATCACATAAGGGGTGGGGGGGGGAAGCCTGCAGCTGTATATTCTTCTTCGAATTCACAATGTGTATAGTTTTTCTGACTCTTCTTTCTCATATCATTTATTAAAACACTTGTGAGTTGTGTAAATTCTGATTCTATAGGCTACAACCCCAGCAACACAGCAACAGCTATTCAAATACAGACAGGTAGCACATTTTGAAAACAGCTAACTTCACTCAGATATTTTTATTACTTTTCTGTATTTTTTGCTGCCTAAAGAAAGAAGGTAGCACACGTGTGCTATGCAGACAAATGAGTCAACTACTACTCAGAACAAAGAAAGACTATTCAGCAAGAAAAATTTACAATGCTGTTCAATGTGTTGAACAGCAAAAAATCAGTTCCTACTTAACATCCCTTTCCTCCTGGCTGCATCATCTATCTGTATTAAGCCAGTACAACTGTTTTGCACACCTGCTACAGAATTGCAGAAGGACTTTATTAGTTAAAAAGTAACAAAGTAAAACTGGATTAGGAACATAAATGTTGACATTTTTTACTTAAATTTTAGAAGACTTTTTTTTAAAAAAGACCCCACAATTTGATGAGTTCCTACACATGGTTTTACCATGTGGTGAAGGGTAGGATGGGGAAGAAAACAAATGCTTTACCCAGGATTACTGCTACTGCTGGGGAAATATGGGTTGTTAAGTCAAACAGATTGGAGTAACAGAATAGAAAATGAAATTCAACATGGAAACACGAAAATGTGCACTGAGGGAGGTAATTCATTTCTTTAGTAAAGAATATGAGAGGACAAAATACTGCAGAGAAACACCAAAATAAGACAGACAGAATTTGATCAAAAGGTACACTACAATTATTCAGGTCCAAATAATTACAATTTAAAGAAAATGCCATTTCACCAAGTGCAACGGTACACAGATCAGTATACAAAAAGATTCTTACCAATGTCTCTCACGAAATAGCACATGATGGACTAAGAAAAGCATTGCAAGTCTTTGGAAACGAACAGACAAAACAAAACCTAAACAAACCATAAAAAGCAGCTTCTCTGCCTCAGAAATTGATTTTTCAAATATTGTTGCAAAGAACCATAACTGCCATCTAAGTAGCACATAACAAGGTAAAAGAAACTGACTACCAACTACAAATTCCATAACATAGTGATTATAATCAGCATAATTCTTGTCCAAAGTGAGACTTTATTTATACTACCTCTGTCACTGCAACCCAACATTACAGAGCACTCTGTGTGAATTCCTGCACACTTGTAAGCCCCCTAAAAAGAGCTGGCCATCTACTAATTGCATTAAGTTTCAAATTTAAGGGAGGGGGGCAAGGTTAAGCCTCAAAGGATGATAGAATTTAATGATCTGAAGTAATATGTAACTCCACCAGTCTCTCTAGAATAGTTCATGCAAGATAAGGAGACTCAACCCAACTCTTGTTTACCTGAGTCAACTGATGGCACATACTAGTTTGTCAGCATATTCATCAAAGAGAAAACTAAGTGAAAAATCAGGAGAGATGGAAATTCCCAACAGTGTACCCTACAGAGAGACTCAGTACATCCAGTCCTCCTATTAATTTTCTCAAACATTCATTACTTCACTTGATTATTTGTTCCAGTCAGCAGAACTGTAGCTTGCACTGCATGCAAGAGCAGGGCTGCAGACACTCTCCTGGCATGGTGGGTTTATGCTTCCTCCAAGCCACATGGAAACCATTAGCTCTGTTTAAAATTGTGAAGCATGTTTGCCTGTTTCTAGAGAACGTGAATCATCAGTAATTTTTGATTTGCCACAGCAGCTTGATATGTTGCCCTCTGAAATCCAGAAAAGTCAAAAGCAGCCTCAGTTCTTCTTCTGCAAACTTAAAGCAACATAACTGATTATGTGTAACATTTCTGGTGAAAGCCATCAGATATGAAATGTACTATCATGTCTTACAAAGAAAACAAGCCTGTGGTAACGCACGTTGTGACTTATCGTATCAAGTTTGGCTTCCCCTCTTTCCTTTAACTGAACAGCTTAGTTTCCCTCATTCTTAAAATCAGAAACTCAAGCACATTCCTCTGCTTGGAAAAGTGTGGTTTTCTGTCAAAAAATAATAGTAATAAATGAAAAAAAAGAAAAAAAATATATATGGCAGACGTGGAAAAAAATTTTGCAGACATAAGATTACATCTGAAATAGGGAAAGCATTTTTAATCAATTCATTTCCACCTGCCTGAAAAATCTTATCTGAAATGAAATATATCCAGAACAAAATCCTGTGATTTGTATCTCATCTGAAGGGACACAATGGGCTTCTCTCTGAAGATCATCTTTAAGTTTGACCTTTAAGTTCAAAGCAGGCAAACACGAGTCTGACTCAAAAAATAATCAAAGACCTGATAGTATGAAATTATTCCACCCCTCTGCAATGTAACTGCTGGATTCTTCCACCATATCCATCCCTGAAAAAGACAAGTTTCTGCACATTCACTTGCAGTCAAGCAATGCAACAAATAGAAGGCTTAACAGAAACAAGTCTCTTAAGTATCTAACTCTTAAAATGTAATTACCATTTTAATTGTTTGCATTTAGAACTGAAAAAGTATCCCAAACATTCAATAGAACCTACATTTAGAAACACAAAATGTTGCATTCCAGCTAGGATTCAGTTTGATACATACGATGTTTCTCCCTGCATGTTTTCATGTATGCTGTCTGCCTGACGTCCTGTAAATCCAAGTTGTCACTGCAACCATGAGCTGAGGAAGCTGTGCAGATGGACCAGGACGTCTGCTTCAGAATTTGCCCAAGCATTCTCCAAAGCCAGCAGAGAGCTGAACAATAATTATGGAACACAGGAGATCAGATACATGTGAAGGCCCCTAATCCGAGGCATCTTACTCTGTGTCCTGCTTCAAGAGGTTACGCTCTCATGACAGCATGAACAACGTAGTAACAGAAGTAGCAGATAACATGAATTTAAGTCACAAAGCCAGTTTCTCAATTTCTCCTCAGCACCAATACTGTCATATTTTAATAACAGTATTACAGTTGTATACATCAAGTGTTGCAGTTACATAAACTATCACAGAAACTCAAAAGAAACAAAAGCTATTTTCACTTGTGTACTTGGGTTCTTTATGAATCAAAATTTTAAGACCTAACCAAACATAACCTGGAAAAATCAAGCTACAGTGTATTTTGCAACAGTCGAGCTCTCCTTGTGTTATACAAGCACTCTGTTTTTCCTGCTTCAGATACAACACAGCTTTCTACACCTACATGCAAAGTTTAATTCCAGAATTCATGTATCTTCAGTTCATTATGCCATTCCCAGAACATCAGTATTTTCAATCATCATTTCATGTCATAAGACAGGGATTTGAATGCAGTAGTTCTAGCCCATTTAATTAAGAAGAAAAATTTCTTTTTTCTTTGTAGCTAACCATGCGTTTTTACACATAAATAAAAAAAGAGAATATAGTTTTGAACTTCTGTACTACCCAGCTCAAAAGCTATTTCACCATAAAGTGCAGACTTAGTAGAAAAACAAATTTCAAACAAGAGGAATGAAGGCATCTAACAAAGTTGGATGGACAATGAATGTTTCATGAAATACATGAGCAGATCAGTGTCCAAAGATGCAAACAAAACCAGAGCAACCCTATTCCAGATTTTTAAATAAGGTTTGTGAGAGCTTTCAGAACTGGGGAACAAACCCAGAAATTAAATCTAAAAATATCTGACCATATTGGACAGAAAGATACAAGAACAGCAAGTTTTTCTTAAACCCTCGATATCCAGTCTTCATTTTGCTTCCAGGAATGGCCAACAGCATATGCTCAAGTAAATGCAGATTACAAAAGCAGGGCAGGAATGCTGCAATAGTTCCCTCCTACCAGTATTTAGCCATCTGTGGCTTATGCTCTTCCTGTACAGAGACTGTTCCTGCAGGTTTGACAACCCTTGTTAAATTTTCACTTAAGCACTTTTCAAACCATTTTAACTTTTGGGATCAATGTAATTACAAGCTGCAGGAAAGAACTTTTTTTGCTTTACTTAAATAAGCTGGGTTCTTTACAGGATCTCTGTATCTGCATTACAATAAATTACAATCAGTTATTCTCTCTTCATGTCTGTGCCACTTACAATTTTATAAACTTCCTTTACTTCGATCTCTCATTTTTTTTCCCCCCTCAGGGAACAAGAAGCACAGTCTGCTTGATCACCTCTAGAAGACATTCCACACCTTCAATCATCCTTGTTGACTTCTGCATCAAGAAGGCAGCAGACAGCAAAACTGCACGTGGAACACATGGTATCTTTATAAAGCAGCCTAACAGCTTCATTTTTTTCTCTATTGTTTTCACATTTGTCTTTTTGACAAAGGAATCAATATTTTGATGGAATCATTCCCAGCAATTCAAATACCAAGCATCCTCTTGACAGATGTCTTATTTAGAGCCCATGTTTGTCTACTCACAATGTCGACCAGTTTCCTCCTCCAGTCATGTAGGTCAGTTTGCATTTAGCAGCACCCAACCAGTGCCCTTTGATCAAGGGTCAGTACAGCACAACTACTGCCTCTGGCAGGTTGTTTTCACTCTGTTAAGTATTTTCCTTAATTAACTTTTGTCACCTCATCACTTACCCCAAAACACCACAAACCCCTACAGAACTGAAATACTTCTTTGTAGGGAAAACAGAACATGTAATCCTTGAGAGCTCAGTACCTTCAGGAACCTTGGGTCAGCAACCTGGTTGAGGTTCACTATAAAACTGGATTGATTACCTTACACTAACCTGTACATTCAATGACTCTGCCCTGCAGATCTGGGATGGTAAATTTCCCCTCAGAAAAGTCCACCTCAATTCTTCCTCACCATAGCACATACATCCATTCTGTTCTCCACTAGCTTTATTCTTTGCTACAGTTCAGACTTGCCAGGCTGAAATTCTCAAGATTTCTTCATCCCTCACACCCTTTGCACTTAAAAAAAAAAAAAAACAAACTACAAACCACTGGCTCTAGTCACATTTAGTACCTTGCATTTCTTTGATAGCAATTACTGAAATTTAAATCTTACATGGTCTATTAAACAGTCCAGCAATTTCAGATCTGAAGCCCTTTTAAAACTCCTACCAAGTTAATAGGATCTGTAGTTTAAACTTCAAATTGGGATTTTTTTCCCAAGTCATTCATTTTAATTCCTCTATAGGAAACTTCCTCACCTTCCATAAACAGCAAAAAGGTAAATAATGTATTTTCATCTTCTTCGGTATCTTTGCATTCCCCAAATACTTTTGTGACCATTATCACTTACAAGCCATATGGATATGGGCGTTTTCTTTGTTATTTGCTCATACCAGCTTTATCACAAAGCTTTGATCGATAGATGACATCCACTAACTGTTAACAAAACACCTGACAAACAATCAGCTCTAAGCATTTTGCTCCCCTTTTTGAGGCCTTGATCTTGTGTTACTCTTTTTGAAATAAAAAAACATGGTCTTTAGTGAGTTTTTCTCATGACTTCTATGAAGCTGAATTTGAGACTATGTTTTGAGATTGCTCACTATTACAGATGAGCTCTTCAACTGCTACATCTTAAAGCAATTCCTGGGTACTGCTCAAGAAGGACACAAGAGCTGCCCAATACATCTTAATTGACTGTTACCTGTCAATGCAGTTTAATGTATTTACTTACCATGACTAAGCTTTATGTCAAGCAAATTAAACATTCATACCTTCATAATTAATGCTATGGAACGAAGAGTTTTCCACAAATTATCCCTTCTCATTCCTGGCCTAAGACAGCATGCACGTTTTAAAGCCACTCCTACTTTCTCAGCTGACTATTTTTAAAGACTTCTGGCATTCATATACAAGCAAGCATACATTCCTTTTTGACAGAGTTACCTATTGATGAAACTATTTCTTGAGACTTCTGTTATTTTCTACTATGCTCTATTTGACATTAGCTTGGTTGGTGACAAATGAAGACTGAAATAAATGTTTTACTAATGCTCTGTATTTATTCTGGCAAAGACAGGCTGCTGCTGCAGAACAAGACTGTCATTATGTTTCTCAGTCTTGTTTCTGGATCATTTGGCAGTATGAACAAAAGCTACGTGTCCCCTCTTCACACAGCCCACCTCTTCAGTAGACTCTGTCATGTAACACAAGCCTTCGAACATTCCATAACAAGATCCTTCGAACATTCCTCTTTCTTTTAATTTTTTTTTTTTAGGAGTAAGCACACATGCAAAGCAGTGATGATGCATCCTTATTCCATACTTTTTTAAAGTATAGCCAGCTTCCACGAACTACTATCATATACAAGTTTCACAGATTACTCAAGGTAATAAAAGTAATTACACCTCTGCTGTGCCCTCCATAAACACAAGTATACACCATATTAAAGAGTTGTAATATACATACAGAACAGACATATGGAATAAAAGAAATCCTGGAATAAAATGATTATTCTAAGCCAGACAGGTGAGCTTCTTCATCTCAAAGCAGGAATTTGTTTTGACTGCTAGAATATTTTTTTGTAAAATCCAGAGTTGAAGCTGATCAAACCCTTCCTTTGATCAAACAAGGAAGGTAGTAACCCTTCCTACAACCTGCAAAAAGGGAACCTTCAGGTTGTTTAATTATCCTCCTGACAACATGCACAATCATTTGCTATAACATTTTCATTGTGTATGAGGTCCATTTCTGTTGTGTCAAATGACCAGAACCATGATTTGTCAAAAACAAGACACAATCAACGACAGTAAGGTCTTGCCCAGCGTCAGGTTTTAAGAATCAAATTAAAAGAGCCCTTTGTAATATGGGAAAAAGCTACATTTTATTTTTAACTTTGCTGTAGATATTTGAGTGCAATTATTTTTTTCCCTTTTGGAAATGGGTACTTTAAATGGTAATTTAAAAGCTTAAGATTACTAAACTTTATTTCAGACTTAAATAGAAGATAATTTTAAGTCCATGATACCGGGAGAAATTGCAACAAAAAACTCCAAAACAAATCCCATATTCCCATTAAGCAGCCTGCTCACTACAGTAACTCAAAAGCAACAAAACACATGACACTGCAAGACTCTCATCCATTTCAGACACTAAAACTTTAAAGGTCACATGTTAGCCTATACATGAATTATACTACTGGTAACCTTCTAATTAAAAGAGCACTAAGCCATTTCCCTCCTACCGTAGCTCTGAATTATAAGAAAACCATTATCTTTCCCAGCTACAAGACGATGGCCACAAGACTACAATTCAATGATTGTCTACAAAATTCACAACTCATGAAGTTGTATTTGATAGAGGAGACAAAAAAGAATAACAATAAAGTATGGACTTAGGTTTATTTTTATGTGTATGGTATGCCCCCTAAAAAGGTTACAACCATATATCAAGTTTGTAATTTTCACCTTAACAAAAATTTGAACTTGTATTAGAAAGCTCAAACTTTAAATCAGCAGTTCGGATGAGATCTCTTTTAAACGAAGCATTCAAGGTGATCATACTGTTACTGAAGTCCTGATTTCTTCATGAAGTGCTGATATAGGAAGAAGGTCAGACTAAAGTATTTGAAAGAACACAAGAATATGAGTATTATTGAAAGGTCCAGTCTGACTGCCTTCAGTGCAGCACATACATATTAATTATTAATATGATGAAACCTTAATTTTCTATGTTTTATCTTTTATTTACATCCAATAAATTTTTTACAAGTTCAGACCACATAAATTAAGACAATTACTCATATGACAACTGTTCTTCCTTTTCTCAGATGCCCCTAAGAAGGCAAGTGGAAAGCTACTTAAAAAGAACACCACTACACACTATTATTAACCCTATTCATGTTGACAACCATGCTACAAGAAAGTGCTTCTTCTACCACTGCTTACCAAGTTGCGAAGAATTTCAAGCATTCAGTTACATATTTACTGGATCCACTGGATCAACAGTTCATAATACAGTATTATGAAAAAATGTACTTGCATTGAGTACACAAGTTCTTTTTATTTAATGATACAGTTACATTTACAGTTTATTTAATCCTGTGTCCTAAAATGCTCTTAAAGAACAAGCAGAAGAGGCGTAAGATTAGTGAAGTAGAAAGTGTAAGTAATTACTGTTAAATAAAAACTGTTACAAACTACAGAAGTCAGTCAAAGAAATTGCCACCTGCCTCAAGTTCATCACTGAAAGGCCTGGACAGCAACTAAGCAGACAGCAGCTTCAGCTTTCATGTGATAAGAAAGTGAACAAGGAAAGAACAGTCCAAGTGCTGCCTTTCCTTCGGTATAAAAGGCTGTTAATAATTTGAACACAGATTTTGTTCTGAGCAAGACTCATGGATGGAGGTCAAACTTAGGTGCAGAGAGGAAGAGAAAAGGAGCTAAGATACAAACCTGAAGCTTCTCCAAACATTGGTAACCACCACAGACTATATATCCCACAGTGTTAGGTACAATTTTAAAGAAGGAAACTATTTCTCTTTACAGGAAAATCTGTAAGCATTCAAGACTTACATACAAAATCACACAAAATCAGGTTTCATGTCTTAAATCGCAAGTGGAGAACATCCAAGTGTCTCATTTTGATGCAGGTGAAGAAAATTTTAATCACACTTCTCAGACACTTAAGTTTTTATCCAGCTTTCAAACTTCCATGCAAATGCAGCTGTTCTATTCTAGCAATTTTACTTAAGGTTATAAAGGTCTGTTTCTATTTCAGAATAATGAAAACAAGGGTTAATTTATTCCTATCCACTTTCCTACACTCCAAGGAAGAGCCAGAACAGCATTCTTACAAAACATCACAGTCCATCAGCCAAATTAAGCAAGCCAAGTTAAGACTCTGCCTTTCCAGCTTTCCTGAGTTGCAGAAAGAACTCGGTGACTTTATGTTGGCTGCGGCACTCTCAGTTCAGGTAACAGTACCACCCAGACCTTTATGCACACCGTTGACACCTGCAAGGTCACTTCCCAGGCATGCAGCAGTGAGTTAGTTTTACACACACCAGAATCACACCTTTGCAAAAAATATCTTCACTTGGAAAGGCATTCCCATTAGTTTAGGCTTACAACCTGCATTCAAAGGACACTGCTCTGTGCAAGTATATCTGCGCCAATTTCTAGCACAGTTTGTAAAGTAAAATATGATGGGAAGCTACCAAAGAAATCATACCAGTGGCACACTACTTATTTTTAATTTACAGATTTGAAACTTTGAAAGTCTACCCATACTATTCCACTGGACAGCACAGACTGTAGTATAAAATGCTATCTAATATCTTCAGCAAACCTCAGTATTTTTATTTCAACGTCTAAAAATATCTCCTCCCTCATTTCTCTCAAACTGCAAAGCCACACATTGCAATGTCGAAGCATGCTGGTCATTCAAACCAACTGCAATGCAAATTGACACCTGGGAGTCACTTCAAGTGACTTCAAGTGAAAAAAAAAAAAAAGGAGTAAAACACTCCTACATCCAGCATTGGCTGGAAATCTCTTCACATGAAATATTTACAAACCTAATTACACTTTTATTTTTAACTGAAAAGTAGGAATAACATCACGAAACCTGTTGAGATTACTAGAACAGCAAGTGCTAAGAGCAGTATGCACAGAATTGGTATTATTAATGGATAAATTTTGAAATTTATCTCCGTGTTTGAGTGGACAAAAAAGAGAGCTTGAATAACCCCATTTATCTCAAGGGCAAGTAACTTCAATTATCTTCAAACTATAGTTTTTCTGACATAAGAAATACATGAAATGAAAAAAACCCTGGAGAGCACTGGACAGCAGATATAAACCATGTGAACAAAACCAATAAACAGCACAACATCAATAACCACACAATCTTGTACCACATGAGTATACATGGTAGAGTACCAGAAACAGGAGAACAGGAAAAAAAAAAATCAAACCTTCTGAACCAAAGTCATTAAAAAAAAAAAGTCCAAAGCAATCATGCCCTAGACATCTTATTAAAAGACACCTTTGGTTTTGGAAAAATCTAGTTATGCTATTAAAGTGTTTATACAATTCTAAAATAAAAAGGTTGGATTTAAGACAAAAAACCCATCTGTGCATGACAAAACAGCTCTAAGTTGTGTAAGGTACAGAGTTTGTACAACCTCCTCATTCCCTACCCAAGCTTTTAAGCTGTTCTCGACCACAGCATCACAAGACCTCAGCTTCCTCAGGATTTCAGGTTCTTTTAAAAGAAGTTTCTGGTTCCCAACTGAAATCTCATCATCTACTAATATGTTTAAAACCTCAAATTAAAGAAAACCAGCAAACACCACCAAATCCAGAAATCACTGAAGAAACCCAAGCAAAATCTCCAACACCAAGAAGAATACCTAAAAAGACCAAGATTGACTGGAAAGGTGAAACACAAAAAATGGGGTGGGAAAAAAAAACCCAAACCAAACCAACCAACCAATAATCACAAAAAAACCCCCACACCAAAATTTGTTAATATTTATCAATTCAAATGAAATGGTATTAACCCTTTTTCTCCAAGTTTGGCAATTTTTACTTCTAATCATGTAAGATTAGGACCTGAAGAACATAAGTTACAGAAGACTAACATGTAGTAAAAATGCCTTATAATTTATCCCCAAACCTTAAAACTGGTAGAGGACGTGCCTTTTTAAAAAATTATTTTCAAATCTTTCTCAAATCCTTGCTGATTGCCAATTTTGTTCTCACTGACATATATATCAGTAACTCCACTACTCTGCCTGGGATCAACATTAAGCCAATACACTTGTAATTACCTAGGCCATCCTATTCATCCTTGTAACAATGCTGGCACAGTAGCAGATGTCTTCCAGTCCTTTGGAATTTTCTCAGTGTCCTAATGTTGATTAGAAATCAATAAGGGAATTGTGCCAGCTATTTCAAACTCTTGGGTCTTGACAGACCTATTTTTATTGTCTCTACATTTACACGGAAAACGGAAAGCATCATATAACAAGTATCACCTGTCTTATCCCTCAACACAGATTATTTTTTTTAACACTCCCCTGCATTCCATTACAGTATCTATAAATTATATACGCTGGGGGCTGTGGGTGGTGGTGCTGTTTGGTAGATTTGGGGTTTTGTGTTTTCTTCTTCATTTTAGGTTACCACATTAAGTGCTTTTCATAGAAAAACCAGCTACCATTTGTGCAATTATCCTTGTACAATATTCTCTATTTTCTATAAAGTCCCACAGAAGTATTTTATGTTTTCCCTGGTTGTTCGGAGACCTCTTGCATGTGATTTTTCTTAAAGGTCTGTTTTGCCTAGGTATAACTTACAGTTTCTTCTACTACTTAGTTACGGAAAAGAACTACAGGCTAAACTGAGAACTATGCACAGAATACTTCCTGGTCTGTATGCATCTGACTAGCACAGCTACTACACACACAGCAATAAACATACACAGTACAGGCTTTTAAACACACACAGTAAAGGCCTGCCTCCTTTACAGATAAAAATTATCAAACTTCTTACTCAGCTGTATTTCCATGATACCTCCCCTCCTTTCTCAAAATCTGCAGAGCTGTTTCTCAAGTCCCTTCAGCCTATAATGCTCCACTGACAGTAGCTGTCTTTCACAGACCAGGATAGTTTCTCCCTGCAAACCACCAATTTACACATCACACAGGAAAGCTTTCCAGCTGGATGCAGAAAACACAAACTCTTTTCCCCTGCCTATTCGAGTCACTGATCTACCACTGGCTATTGCAGAATAGAATGAGAGTCATGTACGAGTTTGCAGGTCTTGCTTCCCAGGCTCCTGGCAGTATTCATTTGAAGTACAAACTAATCAGCAACCTGATAAAAATATCAACACTAATACAACCCCCAAACTGACAGCTAGATGACCCCCCAAAAGACAAACTTTACTCATCTTTTTAAGTCCATGATTTCAGCTAGGATGTTTGCCAAGAACAGGAGAGACTGACTAGAACACCAATGGTTGATGCTTCCCTCTCTATAAACACCCATAAAAACCAAAATCCTTCCTGACAACTGTGCAAGTTAACAAATTTAGAACATATTATCAAAATATTATCTCAATACCAATTGCTCTCTGAAGGATTCTAGAAAAAGTCTGGAATGTACAACTGCTGTCAACAGTTAATTTTTTCATTTGTATACGAGGAAGATGCATAAGAACGGACCCTGTTGTCATCCTGACTGAATGACACAGTGGTTAACTGGAGACAAGAACCAAAAGAAAAAAGAAAAAGATGACAGTTACAGCAGCAATACACTGGAAAAGGGTATAGGAAAAAAAAAATCAACAAGACCAAAACCCCACAAGACAGTAAAGATAGTTCTTACAAGAAATCGATGTGGTCTGGTCACAAGGCAACAACTTCTCATTTTAAGCTTCAAGATTCTAATTAAGGCCTTAAAATATGCAGCAGAACAGAGGTATTTAAAAGCTGTCCTGTGTCATAAAGATATGCTGAAGTCTTTCAAGATTAAATTTTAAAAGAGAGCGAAAATCAGTGTTCAAACTTTCAATATAATAACAGCTTTAACTGAACACATACTTCAGTATAAAGTCAAAATCACCTAAAAGAAATACCATTTTTAACTTCCAAGACAAAACTCAAGTATTTGATACTCATTCTCCATTAACATTTTTCTGACCCAGATATGATTCACCCTGTTTTCTAGAAAAGTGTTTTTACATATACCCTGCCAACCATCCCCTTTCTCAAGAGAGATTAAATCTCAACACTGCCATTCTGCACAGCCAAGATCTGACTACACTTGAAACAATAAAATATCTCAACACACAACTTTCCTTAAATTAGCCCCATAAATTCTACATAAATAGCACCTTACGTATCAAATGCTGAAGGCAACCTGGAAAACAGTTTATGGGGCCAACCAAACCTTACTGTTATCAAGACAAGTTTTAAATCTTTGCAAAAGTAGATGAGATCTTAACCACACCGAAAGTCTGCTAGTTCAAGCCCAAGCTCAGTAAAGCAAGCAAAAGCAGAGAAGGGCAGCTGCAATTTTCAGGGGTTTTGTTTTGTTTTTTTTTTTTTAAATATACATCTTGTTTTTTACTAGCATGAAATTTCCATCTATCCCCTTTTCTTAAAAGTAAGTGTTTCAGAATAACAATTACAATCAGAAAATAAATTTTTATGGACAATAGTGACTTGTATATTGTGAAAATAAATGCCTGTAGTACATGAAAACAACAGCCAGTATTGCAATACCAATCTCTTTGCATTCAGCAAAAATTCTGACCTTCAGTTTCCAAAAAAGGACAACTAGTTTTCATGAAAAATAGACGGCAGCCTAACAAGAACAACACTATCCAAAATACAAACAGGAATTTGGCTCACCCACAACTTCTCCAGTAAAATTAAATTCAGTGCAGTAACACGATAATGGTCTTCAAAATGCATTTTTAACTGTTCATGATAGTGTAGGAAGGTACTTTGCAATGCACCCAGAGTTTCACACATTTCTGTACTGACTGCTAACCTAACTCATTGCAATGTATCCTGATTGTTTGTATACACGAAGGACACAAGATGAAACTTGAAAAGGTAAAAAGGGAGACACAAAAATGTAAGTAGGTGAGAGGTCATTTGCAGATCTGTGCAGGTAATGATGGAGATGAACCTTCACACCTCTGGGTTAGTTCTACTCCAAACATTACCTGTTTCCAGAGAAACTAAGTGCTTAATTATAGCCCACTGCTTCATCTTCCTACACGTACACGTAACGGTAGGACAAACTGAACAGAGCTGCTACTTTCACACTGCATGAGATCTACACCCACCATCCAGCAGGATCCTTGCATGACAGACCAAAATGAACAATACAAGGAGCACTAAAGAACCTTTTAAAACTAAATTTCAGCTCTCTTCAGTTGGTAGTTCCAGAACTCTAGGCAGCACATGCACGCTATTTTTTAAAGTACATACTAGGTACACATCCATATCATTTTATATTACTTGGGATTTGGAGTTTTATGGAAGTTTGATTCCTGATTTGCAGCTGAACTAGCAGACTTTATACATGGGCATTCTGGTTTGCTCAGCTTGGGCCTATAAAACCACTTTCTCAGGCAGATAAATCCACGCTCCAGATTTTGACACGAAGCCCTAACAGTTTTTGTAGAGTCTATTAAAAACTTTATGTTCAGATGAGGATTTTCTCCCTCCAAGAGCCTTCATCGTTTATGCAAACACAGTATGTTTACAGTAAAGTTTCCTACACTGTAACATGGCTGAAAAGCAATACAGAAACAGCAGATGAGGTAACTTACTGGAAAAGGAGCTTCTAAATCTAATCCTTGTGACAGCTTGCTCCCTGATGCTTTCTGCAAGTGGACAACTTTAAGGATAAACTCATTCCTTACATAGATTAAGAGCTGTTGCTATGGAAGTAAACAATACAAAGTTCTAAATTAGCTGTACTTCATTAGGTGACTAAAGAAATGTTATGTTTTCCACACAGAGAGAAAACCTTTCAGAAAGGACAATGTTAAATTAAACTCAACTGTTCTATATAAAACCAGACACAACCTGGTGAATCATCAAATACAGGAAGCTACAAGTATGAGACTTAATTTCAGCCCTCTTAAAAAGCCAAAGAATATCTATAATTCAGGTTGCAACACTTAATTCATATTTTGCTTTCTTATCTTCTAATCACCAGAAAAATGGTCATACTAGAAGGACCTCGTCTTAACATCTGTTCAGAGGTCAGACTGCCACAGTCTGGAATGTTGCAAGGTTTTTTTCCCCAAGAATTCAAAAATTAAAAATAGATGATGTATAATCTTCATGGAGTGCAACAACACAGATTTATAAGAAAATATATGGGATTAAAAATGACAAAGAGAGATTATTAAAGATTCTTAAAATACTGCTTGTTAAACTCAATCTAAAAAGCAGAGCTACAATTTGTTAGCCTGTTGTACAGAGATACTGTATTTCTGACAATTGCTTGTTTATCAAATACTTCAGTAGCAGATCATTTTATAGAAACAATTTAAAACAATGTAAATCGTGGCTTTAGAAAATGAAACAAAAAAGCCTGAATTAGTAACAACTACTAGTTAGAATATCTGACCTAATATTACAAGTAAATAAAAAGCAACACTTTACTACAGTCATGCAGTTGGAAAAAGAAGATCTTAATGAATCTTAGTGGAGCACACAGATAACTTCAGTGAAGACTAATCAACTAAATATTCAGACTGAAAAAAAAATGTTGATTTGAAGATATGGAAGTACTGCCATGATTTTTAAAAGCTACTTTTTATTTAACTACCATTTTAAAAAATCCAATAGAACTGTAGTGTTAGATTTTGCCAGACCTAGCACCAAATTAAATTCAATTCTAAATTACTATTTTACTCATGTTTTATCATTAATGTTGCTGCTCTCCAGAATAAAGCAGTATCTCAGGAATAAGAAGTCTGTACTCCTTGCTTAAGGTGGCAAAGAAGCCTCTAGCTGAAGAGTAGTCTCAACAGATGAGGAGCTAAATGCACAGAGCACAACATGCGCATCCTATTTCAAATACTGCTACAAAAATCATAGCTCAGCTTTAACAGCCAATTGCACCAAATGTGAAATATGGATGATACATACTCTTCTCCAAAACTTTTCTTATAGATAGACATGAGCTCTACTCAGGAGTTACATATTGCCACTTCTGAATTAGGAGCCTATCACACACAAAACCAGACAACGGACCATGCTAAATTTACATCCAACAACCGTATTTTGTTGTGCTGTAACAAAAAAAAAAAAAATTTCAATAAAACTCTATAGTCATTAACATCATGTCTGATATTTTTCAGGTTCATGAAGCCACTGTGTATACATATGGTAGTGCACGCAACCTTGTATTTCTTCTTTCCCGCCTTAATGGTTTTTATACCCACATCATATTGTTTTCCTATTTAAGCTTCAATCACACAATCAGATCTACAGGAGAAGGTTTCAATGAAGCTGTAGGATAGAAACCACTGGGATGTGTGCTTGAGGGTCTCCTCGCACAGATCAGTTTACATGACACAAGAGGCAGACTGTACAGTCTAGAGGGCTTGCTTTATAATCTGTGTAACACAGTGGAGCCATGCTTGGAGGGATCTGGATGATACTTCAGACAGACCAAGCTACTGAAAAAGTATGGCAGAAACGGAAGATTAATACCCATGTCTAATTCTATGGATGACATAGACTGGCTATAAATTCAGTTTAACAACAAAAAAACATTTCTCTGTTTTATTTCTAACTTGAATGCACAGTCTAAGTCAACAGAAGGGCCAAAGGGTTATCAATTTAATCTCATCCGCATAAATCATAAAATCATTGTTAACCACTCCAGTGATATATGAAAAATTTAAGAAAAAAACTGTTTCTCATCGATTTTAATTAATAACAAATAAATAGCTGAAGTACGGTTATTTCTGCCCCTCCCTTTGTCAGGATCTTTCACAGACAAAGAAATCAAGAAAAGGACTGTTCTTTTTTTAAAAAAAAAGTAAGCACTAACATACGAATTAACAGAATGACAAAATAACAACTTCAAATTAGTTATACTCATTTTTAAAACAAGCAAGTTTCAATTTAATGTTATCTCTTCAAACAAATCCATTTAAACAGACATTATTACGCTACAAAATCAAGATAATGATCTCCAAAACCAGAAACAATTACACTAGAAAGAGGGACATAATCAATTTACGTATTACTTAGATAAAACAGGTCTTTCTCTAGAATTCTGTCAGTAAATATGTCAGTATTTTGCCACATAGGTTCAAGCCCCGCCTGTACTCATCATGTCAGAATTGTGAAGCCCAAGTTGCTCTTTTAAGCTGCCTGTAATTGGATGCCTACATGTGCTTTGTACTGTCCAGCACCGGTGCTTCCCTCACGCTTCCAGACGACGTGGTGCTGACACAGCTGCACTACAATCTCAACACCCCTCCTTCGGCCCGAAGCAGGAAAACGGCCCCACATCTCGGGAATCCAACAACATGGGGGCTGGACTAGATGATCTCCAGAGGTCCCTTCCAACCCTAAGAACTCTGTGATTGTTATCTTCCGTGGCCGCTCCAGCTCTGGCATGCATGAAGGAAGCTCTCTTCCCCATCAGCTGTTTCTCCACCAGGAACGACTCGCCTAAGGCTCTCCCTCGCACATCTCCCGGACCATCCTCTCCCTCTCCAGCCCTCCTCCCGGCTCCGAAGGGCCACCAGCTCCAGACATGGCCTGGTGTCATTGTCTCTCGCTCTCCGCCACCCCCTCTTCCTCACCCGTCCCTCCTCCCTCACCGCTGCCTGTCACCTGCTCCCTCCCAGCCGGCCGTCTGCTTCCAGGTCAGCTCAGCTCAGTTCAGCTCCGTGTCTGCCTATTCATCCTGCGAGCGGGGAGGAGGAGGAGAAGGAGAGCTCGGCGGGCGCCGCAGCGCCCTCGCCGCTGCTGTCAGCACGGGGCCGCTCCCGGCGAGGGGCGATGCTCGCCCGCAGCCCAGCGCGCCCTCACCTCCGGGGGGCTGCGCTGCACGACCCAAACCTGTGCCACGGCTCAGCCCGCAACCCCACCTCCCCCGGCCCTTCCCTGCCGGGCAGCCCCTCTGCCTCATTCCCCCAGAGGCCCCACAGCCCCCCCGCAACACAAACACGCACACGCAAAGGGGGCCCTGGAGCACACCCCGACCTCTGGCCGCCCCTTGCCTTCCCGCCCGGGCTGCGCCTCACCTAGTGCCACCTCGCAGGCTTTGCGCAGCTGGGAGTGATGCGCCTTCTTCACCTCCTTGTCGGCCAGGATCTTCTCCAGGGCCCGGGTCAGAAACATGTTTTTCGTCTTCTTCCCTTCATACATGGGCGCGATCGAGCCGTGAGAGGAGGAGGAGGAAGGTGGAGCTGGGAAGTGAGAGCGGAGCACCGGCCTCTCCAGCCGGGAGCGCTGCCAGGGACCGCGGCGGGCGCGGGGGAAGGGCCCCCTCGCAGGGCGTCCCGACACCCGCTCGGCGGCTCCCCCGGGGGAGGCTGGGGTGGGCCCGGGCGGCGCCGACAGCCAACCCCCGCGGCTGAGGGAGGACGAAGCCTTCTCCTCCCTTCTCCTCCCACTCCCGATGCGTGTGTGCGCGGACGGCGCCCGTCAGTCCCCGAGCCGCCCCCGGCCCGCGCCCGCCTCCATCAGCACCGGCGGCGGCGGCCGCAGCAACAACCTGCCCTCGCCATGTTGGAAGGAAGCGACGTCAGGGCCGCAGCCGGAGCGGGAGGAAGCGGCGGCCGTGTCCCGGGAGGCAGGGCGGGCGGAGGGAAGCGGGAGGGCGGGGGGCACTCGGCTTCTGCCCGCCCCGCGGCCGCACTACAGGTAGAGCGGAGCCGCGGGAGGCAGCGATGAGGAACGCACGGAGATGGCCGCTGCCACCTGGGAGCTGGATGAGGAGGAGGGGCAGGGCTTCCCTTCCGGGCCACCAGCGCTAGGAGGTGGAGGAGGAGACGGACGAGGAGGAAGGCTCCCGAGGGATGCCGCACCTGCCCCTGAAGGGCGGGTTCTGCCAGAGCTGGGGCAAGGGGCCTCCCTGGGAGAGGAGCTGCCCTCCTCCCCCGGCCGCCGCCTTCCCTGATGAGAAACGCCCGGGTCTCCGGCTCAGGGGGAAGCGAGAGGGGAGCAGCCCCCGGCACCAAGGGATGAAAACAGGGAGGGAGAAGCGCGTTGGGGCGTGGGAGGTCTCCCGGCTTCCTGGGGCGCTCCCTCAGCCCTTCCCCGCCCCGCCTGGTCCTGTAGCCGCCTGCCCGCACCGCCCCTCGGGCGCGGAGGAGCGCTGCACTTGCGAGTTCGCATGGTGGTCTTCCTCTATCGCCTGCATCCTCACTAATGCGCTGTCGTCTCGCGGTTCTTCCCACTGCACGTGAACTAGAAGTATAGAGCATTGAAAAAAATATTAAGAATTGCACCTTCACGTACAACTGAACAGTGCCATTTTGCTTTGTTACTTTATTAAATTGTTGGAAATTTTTGTAAAATTTTGGAGGGGAGAGGGGATGGTTTGGGGTTTTTTTGCTTGCGTTCTTTGGTCCTTTTCCCTCCCAGAATGCAAAAGGGTCATTTCCTCATACAGAGGAAAGAAATCCAAGAAAAGCTCAGGTCGACCCTGGCTAACTGGTAAGCAGCAAAAACATAAGAGGGCCAGCCAGCTTTTGTACTCAAAAGTGGTGCACCAGTATTCAAAAGTAGAATTTGGCGCTAACTGAATACAGGTCTAGTTTAGAATATTTTTACCTGATTAAAAAAAATTCTTAGAAATTAATCTGGAAATGAAGGAGCAGACGTTCTAGATGTACCTTTCAGGCAGAGTGGGACAAGGCTATAGCATCAGTGCTCAGAAAGCAGAGATAGTTGTGGAAACCACACAGGAAAGAGGTTATCCTCAGCAAGCCTTTTCAGTCTGTTCTCTATGCCTGTGGTCCTGCTGTATCAGTCAGGAACACGGCCTTCCGAAGTTAATCCTGACACCTTCCTCATGGAGCATTTGAGAGAGTCTGCCCAGGCTGTCATACCACTGTGCTAAGGCCTTGTAAGCAGTTTATTTGAGCACCTGTTTCCTTATCTACAATAGAGCCCTTGTAGCTGCATTAGTAAAGGTACAGTGATCTCAGCCCCCAGTAAAGAGGCAGTTAATGCTGCCCAGTATTGCTTAACCCAGTTTCCCAAATGAGAAATTATTTGTGCCAAAATGACTTGTTGCCTTACAGGTATCTCCATTTGACTTCTTAAGGAACACACTGGCCTAGGGAATTCTGCTAAAGCTGTAGGTGAATGCAAGGCCTGACTGTTAGAGCAAAACACTTGTTCTGCTGAAATTACTTTGTTTGTACCAGCGGCTTTTTCTGGTTCTTGGATATTTTGCTGCCCAACTGATAAACAATACAGAAAATATGGAGAGGGTGCATCTGATTTTAGCGTTATGACAACTTTGTGAGAGAGTTGCAAGTCGTATCACCAAGCCCATTGATTCCTGAAAAAACAACCGTATTCAGATTATGTTGATTTATTCAAAAGACTGTGTCTTCAGCAGCAAAATTGCAAAGCATACTTGAATTATTTCTAGTAATTTATTTAGGGAAAACCATTTGCCTGTTAGCTAAATCTTAATTTTTTTTTTTTTTTTATGGTGCTAGTTCAGAAGTGCAGATGTCAAAATTACTTTGGTTTTTCAAAACTGCCTGCTAGTGACCACATGGTGAAAATTAAGAATTTCTATTGAGTTCTTGCTGGTAGGTTTGCACAAACCATTTGAGTCCAGATGCCCTTAGCCAAGTCAGAGCTTACGAGTGTTATTTAGCAAATGGAGTTTGCTATTGATTTTCACAGTCCATTTAGCAGAAATAGACTTGTGATATGAAGAAAAAGGGTATCTGTACGTAAAGAGCACTGAGCACTGCAGTTATCTGTTTTGTTCATATTAATGTCTATTTTCATATTCTGTACACAAGATAATTTTACATGTAAAATGTGTTTTAGTTGAGCATATAGAATTGCTGCAGAAGTGTCTGGAGAAAAAGACCTGTCAAAAAGAGACTCAGTTCCATGTCTTTCATTCCTGCTCTAATATGAATGCTTGTTTTAGTTTGGGTATTTTTTCATGTGGTTTGAATCTTCTGTTCTCAGTTTCAAACAACTGCTGCTGTGTTGACTCAATTTGTAGCTTGGCACAGCTGGTAATCTACGTCTGCATTCTAGTCACAAGGCACACACTACCTAAACTCTGCAACAGTGTAGAGCCTGCTTCTGAAGTTGCACAGGGAGATCTTACTGTAAATCACCTGTCCAGTAGGTTAACATTCTGTTTCCTTCCCAAGGCAGAGTCAATGAGGATGGAAATCACAGGGGAACTATTATATAAGCTTTGGAGAGAAAAAGTCCTATGCCCTCATTTAGGGACAAGATATGAATGGTGATCAGCTTGTGTGCTGGGTCCCAGTGCTTTGAATAAAGTCAGTTGTTAAGACAGCTTCATTTACTAGGTGAGCCGGCTATTAAAATAATGTCTGGTCAATTATAAAAAAAACTTGTGGACTTTGAAGAAGCATTTTGACGGAAGATTTTGTTACAGAGACTACAGACCATAAGGAACATGTTTAACTATTTGCTGATTACTTTAGAAGCTAGGGGTTTATCTCCAGTGAAAGGAGAATGAGAAAACTCATGAGAATGAAAAGGTGAAGATTTAGAATATTTGTCTTACATGGGTTCCTAACTAAAATCATTTAGGTTGGGAAAGACCTTTAAGGTCATTGAACCTAACTGTAAACCCGGCACTGCCAAGTCCCCACTAAACCATGTCCCTAAGTGCCACATCTACATGCCTTTAAAATACCTTCAGGAATGGTGATTTAATGACTTCCCTGGGCAGCCTATTCAAAAACTTGACAACCTTTTTGGTGAAGAAATTTCTATTAATATCCAATCTAAGCCTCCCTTGGTGCAACTTTAGGCCATTTCCTCTTGTCCTTTCACTTATTACTTGGGAGAAAAGGCTGACACCCACATGGCTACAATGTCCTTTCAGGTAGTTGTAGAGAGTGATAAGGGCCTTGCTGAGCCTCCTTTTCTCCAGGCTGAACAATCCCAGCTCTCTAGCTGCTCCTCATGAGACTTGTGCTCCAGACCCTTCACGAGCTCTCTTGGCCTTCTCTGGACATGCTCCAGCACCCCAATGTCTTTCTCTCTAGTGAGGGACCCAGAACTGAACACAGGATTCAAGGTGTGGCCTCACCACTGCTGAGTACAGGGAGACAATCACTGCCTGGTCCTGCTGGCCACACTATTCCTGATACAAGTCAGGATGCCATGAGTCTTCTTGGCCACCCAGGCAGATGCTGGCTCATGTTCAGTCTCTGTCGACCAGCACTCCCAGGTCCTTTTCCAGTGGGCATCTTTCCAGCCATGCTTCCCCAAACCTGTAGCACTGCATGGTATTGTTGTGACCCAAGGGCAAGACATGGCAATTGGCCATGTTGCCTTGTTAAACCTCATACAGTTTGCCTTGGCCCATCAATTCAGCCTGTCCAGATGCCTCTGCAGAGCCTTCCTGCCCTCCAGGAGATCAACACTCCCACCCAACTCGGTGTCATCTGCAAAGTGACTGTGAGAATGCACTCAATCTCCTTGTCCAGATTGTTGATAAAGTTGTTAAACACGGCTGGCCCCAGTACAGAGCCCTGAGGAATAGACTGTGCCATACAACAGCAGTGCCTTGCAAAGAATTCCAAAATGCTTGTTGTATACAGTAATTCTAATGCCTGTATTGTTTTGGTTTCAGCATGCAGATCTTTGCTTTACTAGTAATTTTTTTAACTAGTAAATGTCGGACCCAAGAACTGTAATCCTCATAGCTGTAGAGATCTCTATTTGATTTCTGGTGAAGTCCTGAAGATGTGGAAAAGGACTATTAATTGTTTTTTTCTTCTCAAACTGCTAAGCCTGCTGGCAACATGATGTATGAAATATTATAGTTGTCCAATCAAACCTGAGAAATGTTTGCTGTCCAACCTAAAAGAAGCATGTAGTATGTATGCCCTAAAGCACAAAAGCCTCACTGCTTCCTTGGAGCCTTAGTATTTAAACATAGAGCAGCACAAGAGAAAAAAGTGTATTTGAGAAACACTGCAAAAATTACTGTCTAGTACATTTTTATTTACCAGTTAATTGGAATATTCCAAAAGCCATTTATATTGTTTCGTATATTGAAACTGTTTTGAGTGCTAGATATTTGTTGAGTAAAAGACTGTAGAGAACTTTCCATGAGAGGGAACAATTAGCACCTGCTTCTGCTGGCTTTGTGTACCACAATCGTATGTAGTGCTTGTTTGAAAATGCTAATAAGCTAGGACTAGAAGCCTTTGCTTAAAAGTCAGATGAGCAGTAAAAGGGAATAGTAAAAGTGCGGTTTCATGCTTAGAAAAAGCTGATGATTTTCAGCTGTTCTGCCTCCCACAGGGGACTATTTCACCTATATGAGCTCCCATCCACTTTCTTGTGTTGGTCCAGTTGTGTAACTGTGCCATCAGTTAGTTCATCTGTGGTTCAGCCAAAAATCAGTCTTATAAGAAAGTTTTCGATGTGATCAGTGAATTGATCAGACTTACCTGCATATTCAGTAAATCTTACGCAAGAAAGGGAGTGGGGAATGTGGGTGATGAGGAGGACTGCTTCTCATGGTGGCACTATCTTCTTAAATCATCTTGATGAGCTTTGAAACAGAACAGTGATAATAACGTGATCACTTTAAGCTAGAATAAGACAGAACTACTACTAGAAGATGCAATCCTTCCTGCTCCTATCTATATGTTTCTTACTTCCTTCGTCAGTGTAAGCATTTGCATTGCTATGTTGTGAATTATGTGCTGAATTATATTCAGAATTTAATTAGATTGAAATTAACCTGACAAGAAACGGACTATTTTTAATCCAGATGTATTCCATATCCCAATTCAACAGGTAACCTCACAGATGTGTGTGTTAGCTCAGGGGAATGGATAACACAAGAACAGGAACAAGAAAATAGGTAAGAAGAGGTCAGGCTTGCTTTTTATAAAAATTGCAACAGTATTGGTTTATGCCAACTTAAAGTATTATTTAAACTACTACTTTTAATATAAGTTTTCTTGATTATTTCCATGGTGCAAGAGAGCACCCAGCCCTGTCTCTGTATGTAACCACTTATGTAGGATGGATGGGTCAATTGATAGGACTAGTGTATTCCTGCCACTGCATGTGAACCTTTAATCGTGGTGGTTCACTTGTCACCTTCTTTAGCTCCGGCATAGTACTTTGCATCTGTTCCCATCCTGTTTTCATGTACCAGATGCAGATAATCAGTGCGTGATGGATCAGAGTCCAGATGGATGTGACAGATGGGAACCTGGAACAGGAGAGAAGCTGTGATTATGTTCTCAACTGCAGGCACCTTCGTGGAGAAGTTTCCAAGATTCTTATTGAATGCATAAGATTTAACAGGTCTGCTGGTGGTGCTTGGTCATGTAATACTGAGGTATAAACCAGGCATTCCTCTCTGTCCCTATATGGACTCATAGGGCTGCCACCTTTGTAAAAATAGGTGAAGCATGATCCAGAATATTCAGTGTATCCATTATACAAAGGATCACAGTCTGTCAACCAAACTGCAAGAGATACACTCACCACAAACGTACTTTAATATTTTTAAGAGGTTTTTTGTTGTTTGAGGCTTTTTTTAACATAAATTCTGGAACTGAAGAGGTCAGTTAGTTCATAGAGTAAGTATTCTAACAGGTTGCAGTATATCCACTGTTGCACTGAACGAGAAAAAAAGCAAATGTTTGTTAGCAAAGGTAATGTGCACCAGTAGGTAGGTTTGTTCCGAACATCTGCACAAAAGCACATAACACCCTGGAGTGACCAGTAAGGAAATAAACACCCATCACTGCGAGGAGGCTCTTTCGAGGTGACAAATTCATACCTTAAAGCTAGAAAGTACAGACTCTTGCTGTATTGAAATACATTCCTGATATTACAGTTAAGTGAGGAAACATACTCGTAGCAAGCCATGCCATTTGTCAGTTTGTGACATGTAGGAAAAATGTTGGAGAGCAGTGAAGAAAAAATCCCACCTCTTGTGGTTGATGGAATAAAGTTTTGAATTGTGGCTGAAAACTGTGAGAGGATATCAAAGGCTCCTGGCTGTAGCTTGAATTTATGTGCTGGAAGTTATACCGGTGCATTTGATGAAATATGATTCCTTTTTCTAGTTCCTTTTCTGTGGGATTACATTTTCTTCTAGCCTACCTATAGGTGTTTTCAACTTGTTCTTTCTTCTGCATGTTGCTCCTGCTAACATATGAATAATTCAGTTCCCAGCTTCCATGGCACCTCAGGATACTGTTCCCTAATTCTGTGAATGAAAAAGGAAAGTAAGTATTCATCTTAAGGATAGAAGGAAATGGATTTTAAAAAAATTGGTCATACAGGGTTTTTAAAAAACTTTCTTCAGTAGTCTTTCAAACTTAAGGGCCTGATTATGGATGTACCAGCCCTAACTGTTTGAAAAGGTGATTTTCTTGGACACTCTGTTGAAGAAGAGAGGGGTTTTGGGGGAACATAGTAATGAATAGCACATATTCACCCTGAACCAGGAACTACTATACAGTTATTGTTGTATGTGAGACTATGCAAATGCAAAGGTGAATCCAAGCCAGTATTATGACTCCTTCATGATGGCAAATATTTCTATCTCTAAATGCCAAGAATATAAAGCTCTGGCAATTTCCTGAGAGCATTTGCACTGCAAAAGAAGATATTTGGAGAATGTATGGCAAAGCAGGCAATAAAATCCACTGATTTATTGCTTCTCCCAGCCAGCTCCAGAAGATAAAATTGCCAAGGAACTATTATTGGATTCTGAGGAGAAACTACTGAAGAGGAGGAAGCCACAACATGATTGTCCTTTTTCCTGGGAGGTGCTGTCACTACCATTATGAATTTCCTGGATTACTCTGTGGATGAGCCTGGTTAATTAGTTACCTCCCCAAACACCTGTAATAAGAAGGACTACTATAGTATGTAGCTTGTCCCACATTCTTAATCTCCAGTGTCAGTTCAAAAAACGGGAATAATCTGACAAATCAGAAAAGTAATAATTTACTGAAAATGATAACTGTTCCACCTTTATATCCCAGCTTCAGTCTCCTGCAGGTCTTTGGGACTGATGTGACATGATCAGTGTAATGCATGCTGAGATTGTCCTGCAGATTAGTAATTAAATAGCCTAGATACTGGGTGCGTGAAGCATTAGTCTGAATCTAGTTTTTACATGCTGAATGACTCTTTTCCTCTTGATCTGAGGTGAATTCAGTGTAGCACTTTAGAACTTAAGTGCTTTCAAAGGTTTATGCAGATCTCTTTCAATAAGCTGCTAATACCAAAAGAACAGTTGAAAATTAAAATCGACTGAGAACAGTTGGATGAAATGCAGCTGGAGAAAAATAACCCTTTAATCTCTGGGCAGGGTAAGTCAAATGAATAACAAGGGTGGTTTCCAAGTATTTGAATATCCATGTTGAAACACTTAGATAGAGAGGTTGTAAAAGTCATGTGAATTAAGGTGCGAAACAATGAGACTGAAGCAATTAACCACTTTTTAATACCATGAAATGGTCTTTGAATCTGCCTGATTGTTTCCTTCAGCAACTGCAGTGGGTCATTTCCTGTGAAAAACGCAATAAGTGATGTTTGAGCATATACTTTATGAAATGTGGGCTCAATGACATGAATAAAAGATTTTTAATATGAATAACTTAAAAGATAAAATTGAATGGGACATATGGATACTTTTGCCTAAAAGAAAGACATTAAAGAAGTATTGCAGTGATTAATTCTAATATGCCAGTTAGCCAACTGTTTACTAGATGTGTATTCACTCAAATATTTTTATAAGACATTTTGAAACACCTGCAACGATTTTGATTAGACTTCCAGTATGTTTCTAGTTTCAAGTCAAGTGTCACAGCTGATGTGTAATCTGGATCATGAAAAACTGAACTGACTAGTTCACAGCATGTACAATGGATGTTTTTTCATGACATTGAAAGCTGCTGCTGTCTGGGTTTTGATCCAGGCAGACCTGGAGTTTAAGTTTTGGTATCTGAAGGTTTGTATTGTGTGCTGTTTTTTTGTTTTATAATTTTAAGTCGTCCGATACAGAAGTAGGGACAATGGCTATCAGAAAATTTTGCTGTGCCACTGGTACTATTGCAGTTCAATTTATAGTTGGTTGTAGCTAAGAAAGTCAAACAAACATTTTTGGGCTGGTACAAATCTCATTTGTCATAGTTCGTGAGACATGCAGCAGATAATTCTACAGGGTCCTTCTAATAAATAGATAACAATACAAATGAACACTAACAATAATCTTTGTGGTGTTTTATGTATACCTGGACCAAACTTACTTCCTTGGCTAGCTCTGGGACTAGATACATTTTGCAATAGAAGCTTAGCTATGTTTATTTAATAGCAGGTTATAGCAGTAGAACTTGAATTGGTCTACTTGGTCTACATGGGGTGGGGGGGTCACACCTCTGGATTGCTGCAGGTGTCATCCTTAAAATGCTCACCTGACAAACCACTTCTATTTATTAGTTTCTTATTTCTTAGCTTTTCCTGGTTTAAACTCTTGTCAGCATATTGCTTCTCCTTTGCTCGCCATTCTAGAACAGAAATAATGTATTATTGTGCACAAGGATATAATAACAAGAATATTAATGTGCACAAATGGCATGAACACAGATCTACGAAGGATGAAATATGGTGCAGTTTTTCAAAATGAAGCATGCTGGCAGTGAGCTCTCTTGCATGCTTGAGGTCAGTACAGGTGTGGATACTTAGAAACATTTAGCATGAGCACCTGGAATTTCTATCTTTTTTGGTGCAGCAGTATGTGTGGCACCTTCAAGATAGCTTCCTTAATCCTAAGGCCTAATAGTTCATGGAGAAATATGTAAAGAAGGGTACACAATCATGCATCACTTTATAATAGCAATTAGAGGCATTCATGTCACATAGTATGAGACCCCATCAGAATTTTCCCCAAGTTTGTGGAGGTTTAAGTTCACATTTTCACTTTCTGCTGTAGTGCTGTATCAAAGGAAGAAGATTAAAATGCAAATGGGCTTTAAATTCACAGGGTACTGTATAAGAATGAGGTTGTGTCCTTTGAAAAGGTGTGAGCCCTCTATGGAAGCTGACTGTGCTCTGGTTTAAAAATCCGAGAGATAACAACAATGTTTTATAGGCAAGCTTTGCATATTTGTGCACATTTGGTAAATGTGGTCACTCTGTGAAATATAGTATTAAAGCAGTCTGATGCATTTACAGACCTAAATTTTATTGCAATAATTGCAAAAAAATTAATTAAAACACAAATCACAAAACACAAAAATCTGTAGTCACTAGTTCTGCGGAAAAATTCTGAGGTTGTTTTTACTGCATCATTTACTAGGAAGTATTTATTTCACACATACAATTCTGATAAATGTTTTACCATGAACCTGTGGCTGCATTTTACTTTGCTTGCTCATAAAAACACAGAGTGAGTTTTCTTTCTAATGAAGGTATTGACTTTTACAAGAAAAAGATTGGTTTTGTAGTGGGAAGCTGAAGAGGTTATAGCTTACTTTGAATATTGTTTACTAGTCTTCATTATTGATAATTTGCATCAAACATGGAGTTTTTATACATTCTTATAAAAATAAGATAATATTTTCACTCTAAACTCAGTAGCCTTTAAATATCAGAAGCAAGAAAAAGAAATAATTAACAGAGGAGGCTGACTGTTTACAGGGGCATCTACTGTGGATTCAGCAGGCAGCTGACAGCCAGGCAGCTGCTGGGGTAAAATCCACAAGGTCTTAACAACCCTGGAATTTGCTGTTTTCAGTGACAGATTTGGAACTGCCCTATAATAGAATCTGAATACTCTGCATTGCTTGATTATTCACATACTATGTGTCTTTGGCATTTTCTGTATTCTGTATAGTAGCATTTGTTTAACTTCTAAAAAATCTGTCCAGGAAAAAAAGAGGAAGAATTCACCAAGCAGCTAACTCGTTAGATTAGTGTTAGATGGCTAATTGTTATTTATGGGGGCTCTTATATTTTTGGCTCTCTCTCCAGCAAAATAAAAGGACAAGAAAGGAAATGTGAATGTAGAGTCACAAAAATAGCAGGTGGGATTAAAAGAGACATGAAAGACAGAAAAGGAGAAGCATTCATGGTCCACAGCACCTGAAAGATGCCAGGCTTCACCTGTGGTGGCTGAATAAATTAGGTCTGCCTGAGTTAAAGTTATGTGACAGAAATACATATAGGCAGTTTGTTGATTACGTGGACATAATTTTCTATTTGGCAAATATTTATAGCTAAAATAAATGACATTTGTTTTTAAGAATCATAGGCTGACTCTTGCTATGCAAAAAGACTGACATCTAATGAGGAGCTTGTGCAGTACTGATGGCACCAAGTGTAAGGTAGATGTGACCTGTCATCCACTACATCCTTTATTTTTCTCTACCAACTACAGAGGGAACCAGGTCAATTTAGTTTAGATAAATAGCTTTGACACAGAAGTCAGATGAGTTAAATCCCACCTTCAGAGCAGAAAGAACATGACATTTTTCTCCCAGGCAGGTGAAAGTTGAGGCCTGCCACCCTAGAGGATGAATACAGAAAAACAGAAGGATGAATGGCAGCATTGGTAACATTGGTGTTACTCTTAGAGGTAACACCTCTAACACCTCTTTGTTCCTCAGTATCCTGCGTTGCCGTGCCCCAGCAGGAGGTACAAGGGTGCCTAGTTTTTTTATCCAACACATAAGAATAGGTAGATTTACTAGGATATCTCAGAAATCTGAAGTAAAGCTTTTGGCTCTAGGATTATTGCTGGTTTGTTTACTGACTGGGCTGTTAAAGGTTTGGACCTTTCTCATGGTGATGTATGTAATTTTCAGGGAATACCTAATGTGAAGTACAGAGAGTGTCATGATTTAAATGTGTGAGCCTTGATGTGTAATACTCTTTTGTATAACAAATTTGCAGAGTTTAAGGATTATTTATTTATTGTTCCTTTTTAAAATAGGTATATACTAGGCAAATAGACTGACTCTGGCTGTGTTAAACTAATTTCCCACGCTGAATGGCAAGTTAAATGATACATATCCAATAGTTTTGTCTTTCCTTGCAGCCTTGGCTTCTGTACTCCAGTGAATCTGAGCATGAAATGTAATTTAAATAGATGCATATTGTCAGGATTTAGGGAAGCCTAAGAAAGGCTTCCTTGGAAACATTTCTGTATAAGTCTCATCTCCTGGGTTGCAGTGCTGCTTTTTGCTTGGAATTTATTAGGTCTTTAATTTAATACTGTATATTGGTTGTGCTGCAACTTTGTCCTATTCAGCTATGGTATCAATCTGTTCTTGAAAAGCTGTGTACTTATGAAAGTGCATTGAGATGCAGGAGAATTGAGAAAAATCATCATTGTGTGGCATTATGGGTGTTTAATAAAAAGTGGCAGAAGAAATGTGCTTCTACTATGCAGTGAGATCAATATTTTGATGAATTTTATGACAAGCGAGGTTTTCCACAGAGGAAGCTAATCCTAACCCTCTTTTAGTTTCCAGTATCTTATAGGAGCTGTGTGGTTCTTTTTACACTTGTGCATGTTCCCTTGTGGAAATACCTGCTGAATATAATGCAGACAACTTCTGCTACTGCTGTATGGAATCCACTGCTCTGCTTCTTCACACAGCAGCTACCAGTCTGGCTTGGCTGTGTTAGGCTTTATCCACATGTACAGCTGGAGAGGTAAAGTGCAAACTTGCGTAGAGTGGGAAACACTGGTATTGCCAGGTAAGGTAGTAAGCAATACTAGATAGATACCTTTTACCTCTTTCTAATATCCATGTACACCAAAAATTAATTATGTCACAAGGTTGCTGAATGTTAATTAACATTGTCTCCATGGATGTATGCCAAAGGCAGGTAATTTTTTCTAGGTAAAAGAAGCTTGATTATGGGCTTTGACACCATCAGATGAACAGAGAAGTGATTCTCTTCGTTTTAGTGTCCGTCTCGTCTTCTCTGCTTGTTACTTTTAGAAGTAATCCCGGCAGTATCTGTTTACTTTACTTATTCAGGATGAAGTTACTTTTATACTCCTCACGGAGTGTCATTCAATCTAAAATGATTAGTCTTTGCTTGTTTGCCAAATTTTTTCTAAGTTTTGTTGTTCCACCTGTGTATTTAGTCACTGATAGCTGTTCACTCTCCTAGTGTGTCATCTGCAGCTCTGGGTTTTTCAAACATCAGCATTATTCATCATTATTTTCTTTCATCTTTTTAATGTATTGGTGCTTTGGTGATTTTATTCCTGGTTAAAAATAAAAATGCCTTTTTATACTAGTTAGAGTAATCTCTGCTGCTCTTAAGGCATGGTCTTGCTACTTAATTTGGATTTTTTCTCTATTCCGTGTTACAGACTCCTGCCCTTTGCCTTCAGTCCTGATACCAAGTGAAAATAGAAAACATACTCCAAATGTCCCACCTTTGCTCTATGCATTCAGAATTAGGCCATGAAGATGATACATACTCTACTTGGTATGGTTTTGGATAAAAGTTTCCATTAATCATTTGTCTTCTGGGATTATTCTTTTCCCCCATTTAAATACAGACCGTTAGTTTTCTACAGAATGGAAATCACTGAATCCAAAAAAGGAATTTTTAAGAAATGAGCTTTTGTGTGACCTTCAACAGACACCTAAATGGGAGAGTGTTATTCTTGTGCATATTCAGGCTTTAGCACCGATGAGTTGTTCATGATTTTCATAAAGGCAAAAGAAAAACAAGACAGTGATTCCATCAATTTCAAACAATGCTGTTTCTGATGGGCTGGGTGCCAGTGGATCTGCAGCCAGGCACACCAGCAAAGGAGCCCTTCCCTGATGCTGTGCAGAGGAGCGTGAAATGAATGGGGACCTTCCTTTCTCTGTTAAAACTCTGGCACAGATTAATGTTTTTTAGAAAAGTGCAGTCCTGACAGTTGTGAAAATGTGATGTTCCTACTCTCAGCTCCAGAGGAGAGAGTCGTAGAAGAGCTTCCCAACATTCATTAGCCAGTCTGCATCAAAACTGCTATTTGACGAATACCCCGGTCTTCAAACACGTTTGCAGGAAGGTCTCTGCTGAGACTCCTGCTGAAGTTTGCACTTATTATCTGCAGTGTTGGGAAGTGTGTATTTGACAGGTAGTGGACTGAATCCACTGGCTCCCTAAACAGCCTTCAGCATGACAGCAACTTCATGTTATTTCTACCTCAGCTTCTTGGAAGAGATTTCATCTCTCAGAAAAGAAACCTCATTAAAACAAATACAAAAACTTCAAGAGAAAATCTTTAACGTGTCAGATAAGGTTTTTTTTTTGTCTAAAATTACTGTTTTAAAAATGTATTCCTGCAAATGGTTAAGATAGAGAAGAATTGTTCATGGGCTGAAGCAGTTCCAAAAATTCTGGTGGAAGTTGGTATGGGCTTGTAGGCTCTCTGGTGTTCTCCTTAACACTTCCAGACTTTCTGGGCACTATCTCAGACATCCCTTTGTTCACTCTGGGCAGTGATGTAGGACCTTCTTCATTATGCACAAGGTAAGAAAGCTTTCTGGGATGCAATTCACATTGGGAGTAGGGGGCATAAAACCCACTCACAACCTCTGCCCTAATATTTATAATGGCAAAACTCAACCTCTGAGCTCTATAGGGTGCAGCACACAAAGGGCTTGGCCCGAGAGGGGAGCTCATAGGTGGTGTGTCAACAGTAGTGGCAGGTTATCCACTGAGACACACTGCAGCAGAAGTGAGAACTTCCTGTGTTGCACCAGTGAAATAGTGTCAAAGGGCTTTTAGGGAACTGGCCAGACGAGCTGAACTTGCATGTGCTTCCAGCAGGCAGAGGAGAGATGCTGAACACATGCTGCCTGCCATCAGCAGCCCTGCGGTTGCCAAGAATTGCAGCTACACCATTACATAAACCATCACACAGTACGCATTGTGCCGCCAGACAGTGTTTGTGTGTGAATGGCTCTGCGTAGGTATGTGGGGAAGTTCACACACGTTAACAAGTTTGTGTTTTAAATTTAGTACCAAAGATTAGGCTCTTTTATAGTCTGAAGTCATCACCAACAGACAATATTCACTCCTTTTTTGAAGGAGAAAAATGGAGGTGCATGCAGCATGATAGAGCAAATTTGTTCTGTTAGAGAAGGCTCAAGTACAGGTTCTGTGCTGTCAAGGCCAAAGAGCAGCTCTGGTCCTTCTACAACACTAGTAGACACTTCACTATTTTAACCCTTAGAAAACTGGCTGGATCACAACAAAGTAAAAACAGATCTTTGCAAACCATTTCTGTGAATGTGATAATTTATTTCAAACACCGTAAAGCAATTAGTCTGTAGAAAGAACTTAAAATAGACGAAGCTACTTTTTTTTTTTAAGTAGCTATTTCTAGCTCATTAGACACAGAAAAATCCTTTACGCTCAGCTTTTTGACTGCACTCCATCAATTCAGCCCAATCAACAGATTTTCTCAATCTAGAAACAAAGCAAAATGAAACAAGGGAAATTAAACAGTGAATAGATCAGCATCTCTGCTCAGCTTTCAAGGCTGCTATAACTGGGTTTTTTTTCAGTTATGACATGCTGAAAACAATAAGCCACCTGAGAACTATGGCTGTGATTTTAACAGCTGCATTATTTTTAAGAAAATTGAAAATCCTGTTTTTAAAATCCAACTTTATCAGACTCTTTTTTTGCGTATGTATTTTCAGGCCTAATTTTATATTCTGCTCGGAACTGGAAAAAAAAGTTTCATTAATTGATTAAAAAAACAGACACTCCTCCCAGCATTGATCCATCCTGGTATGCACATAGTCAGATCCATCCTGGCACTTCATAGTCAGCAAAATAGGCTAAAACACCTGCTCTCAGTCATACCACAATATTTATTTCAGAAGCTGTTATTTATTCTTTTATATAAAGTATATGCTCCTATAGGCCTGGGGGTAGTTTAAAATATTTCATTTTTATGGCTGTTCTGCCACGTCTTTTTCAAAAAGGCCAAGCAGTACTAAAGTGGCTGGACTTTCAGAGCAGGCAGGACTGATGGAATAAATTACCCCACATTTTTATGGCAATGGATGGATTTTCCTTGTCACAGGCAAAGTATGCTTTCTGCATGGCTGGGGACAGTGGCAGATTTTTTAAATTAACATTTGAATCTATTATTTATGAGTGCATTCCCTGATGTCTGTATCCAAGGACAAGCCCTGCTGTGCTTGATGTGGTCTCTCACAAGAGGGTTTGAAAGGACCTCCACCTTACATGCGGAGAGAACTGAGACTTTCTGCTTGACTGCTCCTGCCTGTCAGGCAAGGACAAGCATTCAGGGGCTAAAGATTTCCCAATTCTCAATGTCCTTGCCCCAAACATCATTTTCTAAGGAGAACCATGTGTTAGCTCACCGCTAGCTCCCAAACTTGCAGATGTTAACAGAAGACCTTGTTGTTAGGGCAGGCCCTTCTGACACCAGTAGCAGCCTAAGTCTGTGAATATCTGACAAGCTGCTCAACCGGCACATCATGCTTGAGGCGACACGCACGTTCAGCCAAGAAGAGTGAAAACCACTCTGGAGCTGTTCCAGTTCCTCCAAGATAGACCCATCAACAGCATCAGTACTCCCGACTTGGTGCTGCTGACAGGACTGGAAAATCTATCGATGCAGTCACTCAGAAGGCAGCTCTCTCCACACCCAGCTTCCCTCCTACACAGTGAAGGAGAAGGCAGTTACAGCTGTTTGGACCTCAATTTTTTATCCTGAATAGTTGTGAGAGTCGGGCATACATTAAGCACATGGCAAATGATCTACATTTTCTGTGGACGGAAGACTTTTAAATTTCCAACAAATTTACAAATTATTTTGTGTTGTGAGCATTTAAAAATGTTTTTTAAGAAGTATACCTAATGCCACAGGGTTTATATTTAAAAAGTCTTTCTCTAATTTATTTAAATTTCTGTTGACTTATTCTGTTTTCTACAGCAGAGTGATAGTTGTATCTCTATGCATTTGAGATATTGTTCTGGTGTTCTACCATCCCTTAAGAACTGCTTAAAGATGGTAATATCTGTCTTGTAGGCACAGAATTCAAAAACACGAATGCATGTGTGAGACTGAATGTGACTGCTACAAAACAGTGAACTATGGAAATAATATAGTAATTTTGAACAACCAAAGAAAGCTCAAAGTGCTTACAGAAGTACTTATTACCCTACCCATGCCACTGTGTATCTTATTCTTTGATTGGTGCAATTAAAATGAATGTAAATATAAAAAGTGAAGGGATTATTTAACAGAAATAAACTGGAGCAGTTGAATATTAACTGATTTTTCATAGGAAATACAAAGCTTTTTTCCCAACCTTAAGAATTAAACAGTCTTGTCCATCAATGGCTATTTTATGCAATCCTTGAGTAGGCAGCTCCATCTGCACAATGCTGTTTCTTTTAGACAAGCGGACTGGCTCTGGATATAAATGCGTGTTGGCATTCAAGGTCGTCTGGACTCTTCCAATTCAAATTTTGGAAAAGGTATTGCAGTTCTCAAAAAGGAACTGCAGTTTTCCATAGGCTTTATATGTTATGAGTGACCAAATACGCTGACCTTTTTGAAGCAACTTCTAGAAAATACACAAGGACCTTCTCCCATCAGCAGTGCTCTTTCTTCAAGGTTTGCAACAAAGCGCAATACCTTTTTTGACCTCTAAAAGGGATTTTAAAATCAATTTAGGAATGATGATCTAATGTAATTTGTGATATTTGTTTTTGGGAAGAGTGACTTGAAGAGGCATGGACCTGTTTCCTTCCTCTTAATTAATCTCAGAGGTTTGTTTATAAAAATTAAAAGCTATAAAAAAAAAAAAGATGTTGTTTTCCAAGTTACAGAAGTGGTTATAATTATTCTATCAGTAATCAATGGAAGTGTAACTTCTGAATTTCACATAATCACTATATATGTGATTTTGACTGCTGGGTTACTAAACAGTGTTTTGCTGTTCATGTACTTTTTATTGTGTTGAATGTTAAACTGTACCTATGATCATAAAATAAATTCACTTTTCTCAAAACCAGCTTTCACTTCTGTTGTCCTATAGTCAATAAAAATTGCTGAAAATTACAAAGGGAAGAGAAGTAAGCTATTATAGAGATAAAAAAGAGCTTTTCTTGATAAGTAACATTTACAAGTCGCAAAAACTATATGATTTCATATCCAAAGAGCTGGTTGCCATTAGTCCTTTCCTTAGGGTAAACTACTCCATTTAGAATCAGTCTTCGGCTGAAAAATTATGTTACAAAATTTTAATTCAGGAAACAGGGTTTGTTCTTTCCCAGCCACTGTCTTTCTTTTTTTAATGACCCTGAAACTAAAGGGCTCAGAGACTACACTTGTATTCAGCTATGGGGCATTAAGTTACCCTGCACAGGTCTTCAAAACTCAGCTCAGAGTTCTCAGTTGCACGTCATACATAGTATTCAAGCAGAGTCCATCCATATACTGGTGTGTAGCTTTATGCATGGAAAGGGTTTGATATCAAGTACTTCTAAATGTTTAAGCTTCTTAGATAAATCTAAGAATACTTGCAGTTTTTTCCTGTCCAAGAAGGTCACCTAGGTCTACGGTGTTAGGTCCTTTTGGTAACTAAAAGAGGATATTTGTTTGTTTCAAGAGTTCAATTACTTGTCATTACCAGTGGAGTTGTAATGGTATGAACATAAAGCTGAAATATTTCATATGATGAACTGTTGGACTGCGAGCAGGAATCAAACCATCACATAAGAATCTGGTTTCTCCCGGTCCATGCTTGTACTGTAGCAATTCAGAGGTAAATTTGCGTCATGCTAATTAGACATCCCTTGTTCATTCTCTTCGTCAATCTCTTATGTCCTTATAGTCGTTCAGTCTTGTCACCTAAATTCAGAATAACTCATAACCATTGGTGCTAAGTATTTATACCACTGCCAAGGCCATTGTTCAGGAATCTGTGCGTAGCAAAAGACAGTTATTGCTGTCTTCAAAATATTTAATGGTTATGGTCATAAGCAATTGGAAATTACTATTTTGAGGGCTTCTGTCCCCTGGACTTTTAATAAACCACAATAGAAACTTACATTACTCAAACAAGACTGAATTAAACAAATCTGAACAAGCCTTCAGAAAACTTGTGTAAAATTAACACATTTATTAACAAAATGTTAGACAGATAGAATGCAATTCTGTCATCTTTGCTCACTGATTGCCTTTTGCAGTCCTGAAAACATTGATATTCTTAATTAAATACAGTGCTTCCCTTATAAGACTTATAAAGATTGCCCATTTGCTAAGTTCAAGTGCTTATTTGGAGAGGATGTAGGTTTTTTTAAATTTTGCATCCTTAGTGTCAGGAATGTTTTACAGATGGGTAAAATTGTTACATCCTTGAACTAAAGTTTTAACACTTAAGTGAAATATGAAGAACACTTCAAAAGTCTTTGACAATTTTATTAACAAATATGTTTTAGTTAACATGTAGTGGCCTAAGATTAAATTCAAAATTAATAAAATAAAATATATGCTTCTGCAGATATAATAAGATTAAAAAAATTGTACTTTAAAAGCACTAAAAATCCCTCAACATGTTGTTCTCTTCTCTGTGCTTTCATTATTCTTTCAAACATGATGCTTATTTGCTTTATTTCAGCTGTAAGGCTTCTACCTTCACTACTGGCTCACTTAAGAATCTATGAAAAATTTATTAATGCCTTTAAAACATGCAAAGAAATACAACTTCCAAGAAGAAGAGCCACATAGCCAAAGAGCTACAGAACTCCCTGCAAGAATACTAATAAATAAAACATCAGTTAATTACAGTTTAAGGCTAAATCTTTGGGCAGTCACTGACTACAGCAGAGCCCAGATGCATCAGTTGACTGCCAGCTTCAAGTTCCAAGTCATGGCAAGTTGCTTTGTCTCTCCATAAAGCAGAGTATTGTCTATCTCAATAGTATTTCATTAGAATTCTTACACATCACTAGGAAAGTTACATTATCAAAGACAATATGTTGATTTTGAGTCCACTCCAATTATATACATTTGAAAGTAGATTTCTCCGAACAGTTAGAAGAAACCTTGGTTCAAATCATTGCATAATGTGAAAAAAGAAATCACAAAAGTGCATATATGTATGTATGTACGTATACATGCAGGAGGAAGCCACACTGCCACTTGCAGTGCAGCCAGCTACTGCTATAAGGCATTTATTGCTGTAGATATAGGCCTGTGCTCAGTCACAGGGTATATTTACATGAATGTAAACTTTATTTCTGGTTTGAGAGACCCCACAGGAAGTCTTCGTATTAGGGAAAGCAGTAAGGCCAGGAAGTGCCTGGAAGTGGCACTTCATTTTAGGACCGGCCTCACTGAAATTGCAGAATTAAAGTTTTATTGCAAAAAGAAGAAACTGTTTTGCACCAAACTGGTAACTAAGTTAGTATATCAACTTTATGGACTTTAGAAGAGCAGATATTAAATTATTTTTTTCCATTTTCCACTATGTAAATTTGGCAGAAATAATACTATATTTCCCATTACCTTCTAGAATTCTGAAGTGGCCGAACTTAGAATGGCAATTGAACACACTGAAAGGCATCAGCACTAGGAGCAAAATGTTCACATCCAGCTCCTGAAAAACCATCTCAATGACATTTCTTCAGCAAGTGAAGAGTTATATTTTTAACTGCAAGCATGGTCTCTATGCAGGTTGGTTTGATCAGCATCTCAGGAAGTAAAAACCCAAAATGGCCAGTGTCACGCAGCTCGAATGCAAATGCATATGGGATGCCATTTTTGTAGGCCCAGTCCATAGAGCTTCCAGAACTCACATCTGAAAGAGGCAATTCAGAGAAAGCATTAAAAAATGTTAAATGCAGGTCAGGCTGAAAT
Source organism: Eulacestoma nigropectus (assembly GCA_013397775.1). Lineage (NCBI taxonomy): Eukaryota > Metazoa > Chordata > Aves > Passeriformes > Eulacestoma > Eulacestoma nigropectus. The sequence continues at coordinate 1,222,871 of VZTE01007284.1, read as the reverse complement.
CACCAGAGGGTTCTTGTGTCATTTTGTCTCTGGGACTCAATGAGTATACTTGCAACTCCAGCTGTCCTGATTCTGAATACCCTTCAGAAAATAGCTCGAGAACCCAGCACCTGGTGAAATGTGCTCAGCACAATATGGATTAGACACTTCATTTTCATAGGAAAAAATATTGTAACTGTTTTGTGTAAAGCAAAACTTTAATGAAAGAGAATATCTAGAATAAAGCCTCAAATGGTTCTCGTGAGTGCAGTCTAAAGCTTTCCTTCCACAAAGATCTCCCAGCTGGACTAGAGAGCTCTGCATGCTCCTAGGTTTAAATTGGGTTTTTTAGGCAATTCATTTGCAGTGAGAAGGGGAAAAGTTGATAAAGTAAGCTACTGTCTTCTTTTTCAAGTGCTTTTAAAATTCTTTCCATTTGTCTTACTTTCTCCCCATTTCCTCACAGCATGAGAGCATTTGCATAGGTGGTGTCTAATATTAACAAACCTTCCTGAGGAAGTGTGCTGCTTATGCTTTCGTTATCTCCATATGTTGATTACCCAAGACACGTTTTTTTTATACAGATACATCTCTCATGTGGCCTGCTGTAATCTGTGCAATTCTGGCATTAATTCACACTGCTTTTCCTTTGATGTAGTGACTGACTGCAGTGTAATGAGCACAAGATGATGACTATGCTGTGAGACGGAGGCCCATGGTAAGTGGAACTGTGGCTGAAACACAGCAATGGCAGAGAAGATGCAGGAGGTTACTTGTCAAAAGTCTTTAGCTTTTCTGTTTTTCAGTGTCTGTTATCATTAGCCACAGCATTCAGGTCTCAAAGTTTCAGTAAAGAAAAAAAGTGTCGTGTTTAAACCTGTTGAACTTCTTTTTCTCTTACCTGTCTACAGAGAGCTTGCATGACAAATGCTGTTACAACTTAGTAGAGCATTTGCAGTATCTGATAAAGATATTTAAGATCTTAGTTTTTCTTTTTTAAAAAGCCCACAGTTTTATATGGTATGAATATATTATTTGCGGGCTTTTGACTCTCAAATACATTGCATTTTAATCTCTTTTATTGCAGCAGTTGAGTTAATCTTACTGCAGTCAAATGACTGAATCAGTTGCAAAACTTTCTTCTGCCTTCCTCACAACCCAAAACCGAAACAAAATTCAGTTTAAATAGTGTTTGCGTTCTTTGTTATGATAAGGGTATTCTCCTTCTTACTGTAGGAAGGTCAAAGTCACAAACCTGCAGAGGGAAACTTACACAAAGTGCTGGATGCAGGGCCATATCTGTATCTTACACCATAGGCTGACTGAAGAGCGTTAACAGCATTATAGGCTGCTGATTCCTGGGGAGGAGAAAAAAACAAATACATAAATTAGACTTTGAATTAAGTACTGTATTATGATTAGAACCTGAGTCAATGGATCATTGACTTCCGGTGCAGTGCTGTGTTCCATGAGTCTGTGGCAGAAATGTTAAAATTATTGTAAAGGATAAATGCATTATTTATTTTTAATGACAGAAATTCCCTGAAAAACTTGGTTTGATATTTCATGGCATAAAAGAGGTCACTGCACCGTGAATGATCAGACGTTACGTATTTGTAATTATAGGTATATAGGTCAATTTAATCACACGACAAATTTAGATGACACGTAAGACCATGAGATGAAATCATTTCTTTTTTATGCAGTTTAAAAGCCGTGCATGCATTTTTTGAGAATGTATTTCCCAGTTCACTAAAACTTGTCTCTGCTGGGCTTGTGGAGGAGAAACGACGTCTTGTTGACACTCACAGTGGTTCAGTGAGCAGAGCGGGAAGCAGGAAGGAGGCAAGTTCCACTCCTGAATCTCTGATCAGCAGGTAACTGTTCACTGCTGGTCCAACTTTCTCTGGGACCTGATGATGTAGTCTTGGAGAGCTCTTTCCACTGTTACAGAAATGTGATTTCAGTACTGTACGGGGTGCAGAAGGCCTGGCCCATGGAAAATTCTGAGAGTCACATATGGGTAGTGCATCAAATGCACAGAAAGGATGCACATATTCAGAAGGAAAAGGAATAATATTACTGCAAAGAAAAAGGATATTGGCAAATATACAATGAAGGCCGGGAAAACACAGTCATCTCCCTATAGAGAACAGGAAATTATTATATTTGGAGCTAGAAACTTCTGGACTTTGAACCACTGGGTAAAGCTGCAATGTTTGTTTTAATTGTTTGACTTCCTTGAACAGAAGAGCTGTAGGTTTTGGTTTATGCAAGTCTTCATTACCTCAGTCCTTACCTTGTTATTCATCAGGCACTAAATGAATACACTGGGAAAGGATTACCCTATACTTGCCTTTCCATTTAAATGTTTTTCCTAACCTTCCAGTTGTTTGCCCTTGTTAGGAGTTGGTATTCTGACTTAATCCTCGGTCTGACCCATGCAGGCTTTGTCTGTCTGAATAGAGAAGCCAGAGAAAACTGCTTTAAAATGTCATTCCAGAAGCAACTGATCTGCAGGTAGGGCTTTGGAGAGTTTATTTTGCACTCCTCTTAGCAAATGAAAGAGCACATTTTTACTCCATTACAAAAATTTGTTAGGCACAACCAGAATTTTTGTTTGTTTAGCAGAAGGACGATGGTGCTGGAGACCGACATTTTCAGCTTGTCCTCTTGCCACCTCCATGCGAGAGTGCGTGGAGGCAAGGACCACTGAACTCAGTGTTGCTGGAACTTCTGCTGGGCTGGGATGTGGTTGTCAGGCACTGTAAGGGGTAACCTCTGACTCACCCTAACACCAAAGATGAGAAGGGCCTGTTCTGTGGGAAAAGGAAGAAGTGCTGTCACTTGGGACTCTTCCTCCAGATGCCTTGACTTCTGAGTTGTGACGCCAGACCCATGATGGGGTTGGAGGTGTTGAACCCTGTGAGTGTGGTGGGGTGGCAGCATGAGGTCGCTGTGATGGCTGTGGCTGCACAGGGCCTGGGAAGGGGGAGCTCCAGCTGCAGCCAGAGGCTGTTGTCTGGTGCCTGCACTGTCCCAAGTACAAGACTCTTTTGCTCAATCAAAATTTGCAAGCAGCTGTGCTTACCATCCCAAGGTCTTGGTGTGGAGCTGGGATGGCCTGACAGCAGGCCTGATGCCAAGGGAGCAGGAGACAGGGCTCAGCTGAGGGAGCTAAGAGGGGTGGAGAACAAAGTCCCGATAAATGCGCCATGGCAAGGAGAACATAGCCACGAACAAGAAGGCTCCCTGGGCATGAATTATGCACTGTACAGCAATGAGACAGCAGATAATTCTGTTGAAATCTTTTGAAGAAATAATTTAGCAGTGCCCATTTAAAATCAGCAGAACAGTAATGGGTTCTGTGCAGAGGCAGCAACTATCTGGAGGTCAGAGCGGGAGCATCCCAAGTCCATGTCCACCACGTGGGCACACATCCCTGGGCACTCTGAACTTGAAGCTCTTAGCCTTGAGGAAAGCAGCTGGCTTCCACTGTTACAGCCACCTGCCCAAAGAAAGGGGCAGTTCTCAACTGCATCATACTGAGCAGGCTGGATCCTGTGTAAATCCAGGCAACCAGTCTTTGAACACCCTGAAGGAGAAAATGCTGCATAAAATTACCAGATTTTTGCAAAGATGTACACAAACTCAGTCATGCTATATAGGTTCACTGCAAACACTAAGGCAAATGACAGTACAGGAAGAAAAGGGATGAAAATCAGGTGAAATTTAAAACTCTTGAGATGGATGTATATTTCTGCTGGCGTTGTTTTCAATCTAAAAGAACACTTTCATTTTAAACATCTTAAAAGAACAGATTCAGGAGAGTGTTAATAAGATAGTTGTGCCTAAATTAGAATAGAATATACATGTTGTGATCAGTACACAGCTCTCCAGTTTCAAAGCAGCTCTGAATAATTGAATGCTTTAATTGAAATGGTAACTGACAGCTTACTAGAATGATCCGACCCAGACAGAAACAGCCTTTCTTCTGCTCAGAATTAATTGTAGCCCACTGTTAGCACCAAAAGCTGTTTATCTGCTATGCATGTGGGGTCCTACAGTTGTCCACTGTACACAGCCCATGTAGACAATGCTTGTTCCATCAGCGTCAGGAAATGGAGATCTATCACTGTCCAGCTCACTGCAATTCCCAAGAGAACTGGAGAATCTGAAACCTTGGCCTAAGTCACAATTTTAGAGACTTCAAATATTAAAAACTATACATTTATGAGCCACCAGGTAATGGAGCCTTTGGCTGTAGGCAAGTATTAAAGCACATAAATAAATAACCAACAAGTATTCCCCTAATTTTCACTATAATCCCTATAATGAGCTTTATAAATAGCAAGAAATTACTTCCATTTCTTATTTCAACCTCCCTCTTCTTTTTGACCAACTGCAATGAAAAGAAGTATGAAGTTCAAATACTGACAAGATATTTAGAACTGATACTTGGCTTCCATTTGTCCATAGATGTTGTTTAAAACAGTGTCTTTTTTTGTTCCTTTAGGTCTGTGCTCCACTCCCTCTGATAAGAAGCCTGATCCAAGGTCTTGCAAACCTGAGGAACACCTGTTGAACATCAAAAACTGGAATCCTTTGGTCTCAAAGCAATGGATGGAAAGGCAGAGTGTGTACAAGCTGAGTCAGTTACGCCCCATCTTAGAATGGAGTTATTCCTTAAGCAACAAGAACAACATGTAAAATGTACTGGTGTGTGGGAAAACTCTCAGTTAAATCTTCTTTCTCCTTACAATGATTTTCCTGTCTATAGCATCGGCAATTGCCTTATATTACTCTGGACATTTTAGTCAGATACCCAATAATCATATACTTGCAGAGAAGTTGCTGATTCTTCCTAGCACTACATCTTTACCTTCTTCTCTGTTGTCTGTTCTTAAAAAAATTTGCTTGCACCTGCTGATCTTCAAAGGAATGAGAACCTATGATTTTAAATTCCCAGTCTATGTTTTTTTGCTAACTGAATAGTCATCAATTCACTTGGAGAACTCCTTTCTACTTGTCATTCCCCAAAAGAGTGTAAAGGTAGAATAAAAGGAAATACATGAATTTATTCACAGTGAGTACAGGATTGGGTGGTCAGTCCCCACAAGTCTCATATTTTTAGCTCCTCTGGCTGCTTAGTTAACTTCTAATTTGCTGTGTTTCACGGGAATGGCATCAGACAGAAGAATGTTTAGTAGCTACTGAAATGAAGTGTCTCAACAGAAATAAACCTACAAAGAGAGTATAGTTTGTGGAGTGCTGGCTGCTCAGCCTCCTGAGAGAACAGCTGAGTGAAACTTCAGCGAAGCTCCAGGGACTGACAACATCATTTATTCTGCACAGGATAAATCTAAGGTGCAGTTAGGCTCCTTTGGAGAAAACTTGCTTAAACCAGCAAGTTAAAAGTCACTGCAACTTTCAAGGTCAAGATGGGAGATAAATGGAAAATGTGATTTTACTCAGGACTGAGGGTGAAAGAAAGAGGCTTGCAACTGGTTGGTGCAATGTGGGTCTATGAGCAGGAGCAAACAGAGAGCAAAGCTTAGCCATGTGTCCCTTGGAGAATAAGCCATACAGGGGGTTTTATGAACAGGAGGCTGGCTAAAACAGACCTCAGACTGCAAGCAGAGGGAATAGCTCTGCATTTGGACGAGTATAGAATACAAGAAAAGTACTCATCTGTGAATCAATAGGCCTACATCAAAAAATGTGTTCTTGTTAATTACTTTTTCTAATATACAGAAGCTCCTGGTTTTATATACCTGCTTGTCTAAAAGGGTTGAAAACACTATGTCTGACCTGAATGATACATAGTGCAACTGAAGCTTTAATTTTGGTGAAATCTAAGAGATTTCTCCTTGAACTGATAAACACTTTCAATTTTATTTTGTCCGTAATGTTGAAGATGATCTTCTTTGTGCTCCTAGTGTTTAAGTTCTGAGCATGAAGAGAGAGAATTTCAGCTAGAAACCCAAGGACCTAACTACGTAATTCCCATTACAGTTAATTAAATAAAATGGTAATAACTATAATTAAAACTTAGGGATTTATCCTATAAAGTAATTTAAAGGGACTGATGGATGAAAGGCTCTACACCATTTTAATCAAATTACCACTGACTCATGGTGAGTGAAGATTATATAACCAGAAATGTGATTGCAAGTGGATCCAGAATAAATACTGCTCAATATTAAATATGTGCAAATTATTGAAGAAACAAGTCTCCTCTCAAAACAAAATATACCAAAAAATATACAGAGGAGCACATTCTCCCAAGTTTTAATGTACTTACCACACAGTTGAAGTTTGGAATGGTTGCATATTTGTAAGAGTAAGGGTACAGCAGCATCTGTGCATATGCATGGAAGGACAAATAGGCTTTTATTTGTTTCCGGTGTTTGCGGAGAAAATGAGCAACAGCCTTTACTTCAGGTTCAGACTCGGGAAAAGGACCACAGTAAGTATCATCACATGGGTGTAATGAAGCTCCTTCATCTAGAGGTTGAAAGAGAAAGTTGGTGTTGAACAATCACAGGGAAGTTCCAAGGGTCACCTTCTGACTCAACCTTTTTTGGCCCATGTGCAAAAGCGTGAATTGCTTTCTTGTGCCTGATGGGCATGAGCCTGTGGTACCTCCGTGCAGTAATCTTCTCGTACATCTAGTAGACCCGCCAAGCTCCCAACTGGCCAACTACACACAGTTCTTCCCAGAGGATACATTCTTTCCAGCTGAAAAAGGAGAACCTGACTTCACTGTATTTTCTTCCCTGGCTTTTTGTATCAGTGGTACATTTTATGACAGCATTCCGGTGTTGAAACTATTGATGGGTCTCAGTTGGTCTATTTGAAATCAGAGAGCTATACCTCTTTCGTTAGTCACTCCCAGGACAAATCTAGCCTTTCAGAGCTTTTAATGTTCTATCAACTACAGTGGTGGTTACAATGGTAGATAGACAACGTCAACAGGGATTATCTTAAAACCATGATAATAATTTCTGAATACTGCCTATTTGCACCCTTGCAAACCTCAC
>VZTE01007284.1:1098201-1214549 GCA_013397775.1 Eulacestoma nigropectus | reverse complement strand
CAGTTTTCATACAATAATTTTTTTAAAAGTGAAAAAAGAATTGGTACAGTACTGTACCAATTGTCAACTCCTGTGACATTTCTAAGTTACAGTGATGAGAAGCAAATGGAATTGTGTAAAATGTTACCATGCGGCTGTATTGTTGTACCTGATAGCATACCGAGGGAGGACAAGTATCCTCCAACATCCATCATGAGACCCAATGAACAAAAGAAATACATGCCGGGAGTGATAAAACCAGCGCTTTGGTACAGAGGAAAGACTGAGAGGATGAATGAGCTGGAGCATGGTTTTCAAATTTCCTTGCAGCCACTTCTGCCAGTACAGGATACTGTCCTCAGTGAGCACTGGGCTGCACTGGAAATTGGGTTGTGCTGGAAATTTTAACTCCCACTGTTGCTCTCTTGGGGATTTGGATGCAAGCGCTCTAACTAGATTTGCCCTATGACTTAAATGAATTCTAAGTACCTCATTATTTGCTTTAAAGTTGCTATTATTTCATTATCATTAAACCATTGTAGATATCGCACATATATGTGCATTGCAAGGAGCATTTCTACCCAGAGTTCTTGCTGCCAGTATTCACATGGGTCTGTGCAATTTCTGTGCACTCTTTTGAGTACAGGGCACTGCAATATGAAATCTAGCAGTGATATGGCCCTTTGCTTGGTCCCTAGAGAGTCTTAAAGCTTACATCAAAGTCCTACAGTACAAAGGAAGAGGAAAGCAGATGGGATGCTGTGTTATCAGCACTGACTAGCTCACTGCTGATAGCGCTTGGCAGCTTTGCTGAGGCTAGAGTCTGCCACAGCACACCTGCCTGGAAGCCCAACAGTGAAGTTCAATCCTGTCTGAAAACTCTAAGTGCAACTAAACTGAATAAAAGGGTTTTTACAAGTACATGCAGTTTTAAATGTTAAACACACTATGATTACGCAAGTCTCAAAGTATGATATGATCCAGATTCTTCTCCGACTCATCTAGTGTCAGATATTAATGAGAATACCAGGTGACTGGTTAGGGTCATCTGAGTACCAGTCAGCCCAGTTGATGAAAGGGCTTTTTATTCTCCATCAAAATACACAATCAGACAGACTTAGGGGTCCAATGCAGGAAGCAGAGCACGTGCTTGTTGGGACGATGAGCAGCCTTGAAGGAATTTTTATTTTTTAAACTTGGAATGGGGACCCGTCTTTCATGTTCAGTGCAGGGGAGAAATGCAACAGGTAGGGGATTGCAACACACAACATGTGGGTATTGTTACAGTTTCACTAAGCCTAGAAAAAATAGTTTTTTGAATGAAAACTAAGCAAACATTTTTAGGACTGAATAAAAAATGTGCTTTAATATAGTTGCTACGGAGCAGGAAGAGGGAGGAGGAACCCAAGAAAGATTAATTAGAACTAGAAAGAAAATGCATTGAGTATTGCACTGATAGGTACCTAAGATATATCTCTCAACATACTGTAAGTGAACTGATCATTCCAGTTATGCCAATGGCTCTCTTCTGAACCATAAATGGATGGCCCCAAAGTACCTGCAGTTGTGGCTTACGCACTTAAGTAAACGATGGTAACAGTGATGCAGGACTGGTTCATTTTTATGTTATTTTTGCAGCATAAAATTTCCTTGAAGATTGTGGTAGCAGTCTTGGGCCTCTCTTCTTTAACAGAGAGTTTCTCAACTAACACAGGCTTTCTGTAACTGCTTCTGTCTCAGTCCTCTCCTTATAGTGGGTAGACTTGAAAACGATCTAAAGCATATTTCACAGGTCCATACTGGATTGAATGTATGCATCTGTTCACATTCAGTTCTATCCTTAAAATTCTCAAAACTCTACTTAAATAATCCAGCTGTTGCAAGCCAGACTGTATTGTGCTCACTTCTACTGCACGCAATCAGAGTATTGTGGAAATATCTAGAGGCTTCCAGTGGAAGAGGGATGGGCTGAAGGCAGGGCCCTTGCACTATGCAACCACAATTTCTTGTCTTTACAAGCTTGTGATATAAATAAGGAAGGTGGACTAATGCTAGATGAGAAAACAGCTGCACAGAGAGCTGAAGGAAGTTCCTTAAGATGTGAGAGCAGGTCGGCAGGTATATATTGCCATATTTCAGTGTTCTTACTTTCTTACACCAGAACTTTTAGGGGCTGCTTACCCTTGTGTGAGTTGCACTATCTTTCAGTAAGATTTAATAAAATACCATTTGTTTTTTGGTGGACCCCTTCCAAATCTTCTGCTAGTTATTTCATTACTACTGCATTCCCTATGCAAAATTGAGGCCAATTTTTATGAAGTACTTACAGAACTGCTGGGAGTTTAAAATTCTATCTCCATGCATTTAGAAGCACCTTCTTTTTTTATTAAATCACTAATAATAATGGTCTTAAGGACACTGAGGCCAGCAAAGTAAGTTTGACATTTCCAAAGCTAAAATAATTTCAGAGAAATGGTGAATTGAATAAAATGAAGCTTGCAATGTTTCCTGAAGCTGTAGTTAGGTAAATCTTGAAAAGTCATGGTTCATTCTCAATGCTATGCTTTAAATGATTTATATGATTGCCAAAATACAGACTAGCTGGATGTGTAATTTTTAAAATTTTGCCACATTCTCCATGACAAGTTTTTCCTTATGATAAGCTCTGTTTTTCCAAGTTTGAGGACTTTTATTTTTTTAGATGTTAGTAGGGAGATTTGAGCCTTGGCTTATAGCTTTATAGGAAAAAAATCTTCAACTTGAACTACGGAAAAGAGAACACAACGGATGTGACCTAACCTACTTGGATAATTGCCTCTGCTGGATAATTAAATACAGGGTAATCTGAACTGGGGGACCAAAGTATCTCCATACTTACCACACCATTTCACTTTCCAGTTGCGATTAGCATCAACACCATGACAATGAAACCTCATGTTCTTTGATCTTGTTTTTCTCCAAAATCGATCCTAGCATAAGTTACAAAATATTTAAATAGCAATATTACTCTATTTTGGCAAAAATCTGTTTGTACACATAACAAATCAATCCTGGTAAACATATTCAGTGTTCTGTTTTAAGTGGAGTAATTTACTTCCATTTTGCAAGGCACAAAGTGATGGACCAGATTTATACAGTCACCTTTGAATAATGTAACAACCAGTTGATCTTTCTTGTCTGAATAGTTTTTTTAATGATACTACTGCCATTACTTACATTTGTCCAGCTGAAATGATATCCATCCACATTAAATACAGGCATGATATAGAAATACAGCTGAGTTAGCATCTTTCTCATGTCAGGATCAGTCTGGTATGTCTGAAGAGCCTAAAGCAGAAAAGCCAAATAAAATTGTTTCTATAATAAAAATTTCCCAATTAAGTATTGTGATGGACTAAGACAGTCACAAGGCGTTTGGCAGTACAGAGGTCTGTTCTCATGGCAGCACAGACATCCTTCTAGCTGTGACCAAAAGGCTAACATCTTCCTGTAAATGTGATTCATGTGAAAAAGGTATTCTAAAGACCCTATTCTCTCTACTTCTCAGTTGCTTTCAATACTCAAGAAAATACAACTCATGTTACAGAGAAGCAAATGCATACAATGTTTTTCTTGAAGTAAGAGCTGAAAGTCAGTGGAATAGATTCTTAGTTGAAGAAATGAGTTTAGCTCCTGTAATACAATGGAGTCCTGTTGTTTCCACCAGGTGATTCGATAAGGTCTTGGAAGTATTTAAGGCTCACATTAACAACACAACTTTTGTTATATTCAAAGTAGTTTACTATATGCACAATTCTCAATACAGGCAGTTTATTCCTTTACAATTTAGACACCTCTCTATTTTTGGAGGACCTTTAGTATACACGTTAGTAGAGGAAGTCTAGGTAGGGAAAATTTTTGGGTTTTATCCGTTCTGCATCTTAGAAAAATGAAGCAAAACCAGAGGCTCCTTGGTAGTTCTATTTGCTAGTGCCAGAGATGCTCCTTTACCCGTTCCAGGATACTTATACTCCATATGCTCTTGCAAATACTGCCCCTTGTCATAGCTGGGCATCAAATTTGCATCCTTCGAAGCCTAAGCCTTGATTTTGTAAGGTGAGGAATCCAGTGCTTCGTGTGGCAGGTGGAAAGCATATCACACTGATGCTGGGTTCAGAGGGATGCCTGAGCCTGGCTCCTCTCCTCCTGTTACTGTGATTACAGCCTTCTGCTCTGCAGTATTTCTGGCCCTTCAGATCTGAAGAGTAGCATGTGTTTGGGGAGCAAAGGGAAACATTTGCTCTGAAATAAACTAAGCTAACTGCTTTTCAATTGACAAATGCTTGGGAGCAGTGTGAAGTACAGGAATTCAATACTTCTGGGCTCCAAACTATGCAGCTGTTTGAATTACTGAAGCTGCCATGGGAGCTGATGGATGTTTTGTGTGGATTACCTGTAAGAAGTAACCATACATCTGGACATGTCTGGGGCTGAAATTTACTCATAGAGGAGTATGACTTTTTTTTTCTTTACTAAGGGGATTAGTGAGACTTCTAAATACTTCTTCTATGTGCTTCTTTAACCATCCCTCTGTTGTGCAGTGCTTTCTCCTTATCCAGCTTCATCTCACCCTCCCAGAAGTGCTCTGCACGTGCAAGTCCTTCAGCCTCGCTATCAGATCCAAAGCAGCACATTATCCCTGTGAAAAGCCAAGTCACCCAGTGCTACTCCACACCAAGCTCTTCCGTTTCAGCCAGGCAAGAGGAGGGGAAAGTGAGAAATAGAAGGCAAATGGGCAAAGCACAGAATGAAATGAGACTTAGGAAGCAGCTGGGACAGGGTGGTGTGGAGCACAGCATGTTGGGATGAGATCCTGAAAGAGGCATTCGGACGGGAGAAGGAAATGACAGTTGTGCTTTTGAGGGGAAGCTTGGTTGACTGCCTGGGAGAAAGTCCCTGGCCAATGAGGAGGTCTTGGATTCCCTGGCCCATGTGCCAGAAAATCCCCAAAAATTCTTAGCTGGTATTGCATTTAAACTTGATTCACTTGTATTAAAAAGCCATATCAAGTCTTCAAATAGATTTGGTTAAAATATTGGTGTTTGGGGAACTACAAAAAAATTAATTTTGTCAAAACATTGATCTGTCAAATCAATGGTTACACAAAAAACAATGACTGAAAATAAGGACTCTGTGTCATTGCTATTTCACATGCAGAGAACACATATTGAAGTAAACAGGGCTACTATGTGCATTAGGCTGGCCCTGTACTTAAATCTGCACAGATGTAAGAGCCTATATGGTAAGTATGGATGTTAAATTGGTAAAACTGTTCTTACAGTTTGAAACAGAACCAACTCATGCTCCACAATGTGAGTCAAGGAAAATGAACATTTTTATCATGCTTATTTCAGGGAGGAGTAGTTTAGCTGGGGAGGAAATAAGACACCACACACCACTTCCTTGATTTTTTACTGCTTTTCTCTTTTTAGACAGTATCAGCAAATTAAGCTCAGGTTGTGTCCCCGTGGTGAGCATTTACATACCAGTGATGATGAGATTGATATATGTGCTTGTATCTTGTATTTTGTATGCCATTTTTTTGTTGTCAGTTACATCTGTAACTATGCATTTTGTTACACTGGGCTATATATTATGTTTTAAACTGCAATGCTGTAAGACTAAATGCTTTAAAACACTTTTAAAATTATCTCCTTGAAATAACTACAGATAATTAATTAATTTAAGGTACTTAAAATTGCATGAATTAACTTAGCATATTTTTCATAACCCTTCCAAATTTGCAAAAAGTGGTATAATGAAAATATTTGAATTAAGGCTTTTTAATATACAATATGTTTTAAATCCTTTGAAGAATATATTTTCCTTGCTAGGTGAAAGCACCACCATTTAAAAACCTAAAAAACTATAGGCAGCAAAATGCCAAGATTTTATAGTGACTCTATGTTATTTTAATGCCTGTTGTCATTGACAAAATACTAGAAGAGCCTTTAGAAAGCATTGTAGTCACCAGTAATAATCCTCAAAATTGAAAGTCTTAATGTCAGTTTAGAGCCAAATATGTCATTCAGTTCTGTTCTTCAAAGAATATATGGATTTTTTTAATGACTTGGTTACTCTGTTAGGATAGTATTTCATTAAAAATTTTGTTGATCTAGAGTGGCCTTCTTCTTGGAAAGCAAGTAGATAGTGTAAGTGAGATCATATTCACTCTTTCTGCTGAAAATACTTCGTCTTTTGTCCTGCTTTTATCTGGCAATTTTATTAGATGTATGTAATCAGGCAACACAGACTGTATAATCTTTGGCAATGAGCCTTACAGTTGCCAAGGTGTGTCCTTGCTGGAGCAAAACCCATAACTTGTCTTCTGTGACGTGACTCTCGAGTCCTCCCAGCAATGGTCACGTGAACCACCTCCCCCACCCGCTCCGGCACTGCTGAAACGTTTTCTCTCTGCTGTGACACAAGCAAGGTGAATATAAACCATTAGTGAATTAGTGAATTAACTGCATTGTAGTTTGCAGAGAGCTCTCAGAATATGGGTTGATTCTGCTTCCCCATCATGCAATCAATAGCAGCTTTGCTGCTCAATGTGCAGAGAGCCAGACCGGCCCAGTAAATGCTGAATCGTTTTATTAGTGAGTGAACAGATGATAGAGGAACACTGACAACACTGTGCAAGCAATCTGCCTGGGGGATGGGGACAGGACCAATGATTGATAGGAGGAGGCTCAATCATCTGGATCAGCTGAGTGATGGTTGTTGATAGAGCTATACCATCTTAGGCTAGCTGAGGATCTGGTCCATAGGAAATTTAATTTAGGGAATGAAGTAAACAAAAGACCTATATACAATAGTAAACTGCCAAGGCAATAAAAGGCAAGAGTGTAAAATGGATTTAGGTTGCAGTTAGGCTTTTTATAAAATCAGGGAATTGCCTGAGAAGGACACAGCAAGGACACAGGGTTGAGAGAAATTTTGAAATCCCAGTTGAGCTTAATAAGGATTTGCTATCCCACAATTAATTATTATTAAATTTAAGGTAACAATCAGCTTTTGCTGTTGCTGATTTTGAATTAAACAATCATACTGAATTAAACAGTTACTATTTTAGCATAAGGAATAGACTCCATTTACTGTTCTGCCAGAAATTGCAAAAAACCTACTTCTGGCAAAACAGGATTAACTCTTCCGTACCATTATTAAGATATCAGTTAAAACATCCTTTCTGACAGTAACACACAATATTTTACTTTTATCTGTACATGTTACACTTTAGCAGGCTGACACTATGATCTGCCATTCAGGCCTTCATTGCCCCTTTATCAGTTTGGCAAGTTAGTAATTAGCTCTGTCTCTGCTCTTGGAAGCAGTACAGCTTTTTATCTCTGTTTTCCCTTTTACTGCTAGTGTCCTGCTTTGGCATTCAAATCACAAGCAGAGTGGTAAGCCCATTATTAAGGCTAAGATACAACTGAGTATTTAAAAACAAACAGCTTAAAACAAAGGTCAAATTTTCAAGGCTGAAGCTTGAACCGTGTCTGATTTATCTTTTTTGTTTAATACCAAGCAAAACCTTTCTTCCTCTTTGAAGGCCTTTACCACAGGAGAAACCCAGAAACAACTGAGAAAGAGGAGTGTGCTGCAACTACTACTCAACACCTATAAAAAGAGTCTGACAAGAAGAATCTGCAGAATCCCAAAGACTTGATTGTGTAGCTTCTTAAGGATGCAAATGGAGAAGATGCTGAAGCACAGAAGAGGCAGAGGGACGATGGTGTGATTGACATGTTAGAGAAGCAAACAGCCATTCCAGGAAGCTTGGGCAAGGCTGGGACCACTCAAGCAAAGAAAGGATTTTGTGGGAAAGAAAATGCATAATTACATAGATCTTAGTAGAAATTGGAGACACAGCTTCTTGGTTCCACTCAGAGAGGTAGTACAAAAAGAAAAAAGAAAAACCTCTTAGATGCCAAACAAGTCAAGGACTGCCTGTCCAGGAAAAGGAAGGCCTGAGTTATTCTGAAGCACTGTGAATGCTTTGAAAGGAGCAACACAGATTTCTTTACTAGTAATTGTATGAAATTAATGCCCACCAACTTGGTGGAGACCCACCAAGGTATAGGCCTCTGAAAAATGTAATTATTGAATTTTACATCCTAATTGTGTTGGTCAATGGTAGTACATATTGAGGGAAACTCAAGAGAACTCTCTTGAATACAAGGCCTAATTAAATTTTTGAGACACAATTAAATACTTAAGATACAAATAATTTCTTGTAATTCCATTTCTGGAACAACTAAATTGTCCAGCATATGGAATTTTCTTTCACAGTCCTTCCTCATGCTCAGTAGTGTTTTTGCATATCAGCAGTTTTACAGAGGCCCTGATTACTCAGTGCCAACATATAGGAGTGCACTGCTAAAATACAGAGCAGAATTTCTTCCTTAGGGCAAGTAATGTGTTGGAACAACAATGTGAATTCTTTTCATGCCTTGAAGAAGAACATACCCAACAGCTTAAAAGCCTTCAGGGGGTAGAATCTGAATGTCCTAGTGATGAATACTTAAATAGGAATTTACAGGAGCAAGTGTCATTGAAGACTTCCTATTACAGGTGCAACATAGCTGCAGTGTTACTTTTCTTTAACAAGATCTACTCACATTGTGAAAAATTAATAGCTGCACGCAAAATGAAAGCACTTTTTACCTTCTTAAGGTCATGGGTAGGCAGGAAGATGCAGCTGAGTAGTGCACACAAAAATGAATGCAGTACTTACTTCCTTTTGGAAAAGGAAAACTGAAAACAATTTTAACTGTTTTTTTTTTTTAATTTGCTATCATGAAGGTGTAACAGCAAAGGAAAGAGCCTTCCCTTAACTGTCTTACTGTTGAAGAAAACCTGGGAAATTCTACCATGGATCAAAAGAGAGAGAGAGATACTTCACAGTATAAAAATGGTTTGTCACAGCTGCCTTTAAAACAATGCATCACATGCCTCATTGTGGTGATACCATGGTACTGCACTCCATCTTTTTGGCACTAGCTTAGATTTTATCCATTTAAAAAAAAAAAAAAAAAAGGCATCACAACTGAGGCCCCAGATCAGGAAACTCTTGTTGATAGTGTTCACAGCTAATTTATTTTCCTTCCCCTCAGAAGTGGTGCACATTTTCAGTAGCAAGCATGTGCTAGAGAGATGCAGATGCGCAGAGAGAAGTGGTATAGAGGATGGCTGCTAAAAAAAGGGAACACAGTTGGAACTGGAACAGCTGTGGAATGGAAGGGAGACATTGAGTAGAAGCAGAAACTACTACACGTAGGTGTGAATACTGCACATGAACTTCAAACAGCAGGAACAGCTTTTGCAGGATGGAAAAAAAATCATGAGGATAAAACAAATTCTGCATTGGTACCAGTGCCTCTTGCTGCTGAAAGGCTGATGAATGAAGTGCTGAATGAAGAGGCTGGAAGAGGTGATCTCTCTGATGGAGAAAAAACAAATAGTGTTTCAGGCAGAAGCTCCTGACAGAGAAGAATGAATTAGCTAAAGACAAGTAAGGCTGAGTGTTTCAAATATAGATACTGCAGGATGAAACAGATGGATTTTTTCCTCCAGATAATGAATATATAGGGAGCACTCAGAGAAGTCCATTTTTTTTCCTGAACTTAGGCAGCTAAAAAGACAGCTGGGGATACTAGAATCTGGTAAACAATAAAAATTAAGCTCCAAGGATTGTATTATGTTTACTGAAAGAGCTGCAGACATTCATGGAGAGATTGTCACCAGATGGCTGGTCCTTTAAGGTGAAAAAAGCCCAATTTTTGTGGTGCCATCACCACTGGCACCTGTGAAGGAGGCTGCAGGGGGGGAAAGACACAGCCCTGGGAGGTGTCTGACTCTCCTAAACCAAAGGTAAACGAAAAGTGGATCAACTGGAGGAAAACCCAGATAGGAAGATTTCATAGAGTAAGAAGATGCAATGATTTAAAGAGCAACAAAAATTTCATGTCAAGCCAACATCAGCTAAAGAGCTATAGCTGAAGGGAACAGACTTTTAAAAGAAAGAACATCCAGCTAAAGGGTGAAAGGAAAAAGCTATAGTTACAATATTTGTTTTGGCCTTGCATGCCTTTCATTCACTTTGGAATATTTCAAATTATTTCAAAAACTCTTCATATTTTTGAGGACCATCAAAGTTGCTTTAGGAACAATGGCATACCTGTACCTAGGAAAGGACTGGCATAAATGTCTGATTCATATGGAGAGGCAGTCAGGTTCTTGCTTTCTTTCCTCTATGGTTCAAAACTTCCACTTGGAGAACTCCAAAAATTGAGATGGAAAGCCTATCACGGCAGGTGGAACACATTGTCTCAAAGAATAACTAAATATAGGTGTAATGAACATCCTTTGAATTAATCTTAGTCTGAAACCCCGGGCTGTGGGAACACAGCATTTCAGCTGTACTTGTTCAAAAGTTTTTAGTTGGTTGACAAGTGATAGATCAAGTGTATAATCTTTAAGAAACATTATTGTGTTGCTTCACATAACTATCTTATACACCCCCAAGATCGGACTATTTCTGAAGTGGGTGAA
The DNA here is from genome assembly GCA_013397775.1 of Eulacestoma nigropectus. NCBI lineage: Eukaryota > Metazoa > Chordata > Aves > Passeriformes > Eulacestoma > Eulacestoma nigropectus. The sequence continues at coordinate 1,203,974 of VZTE01007284.1, read as the reverse complement.
AAAACTGGTATCTGAATTTGATAATTAGGCAGTATTTCAAGGCCCTGGTAGTTATGGATAAAACAGGGAAAGAAATTTTTGAAATCCTAAAGGATTACTGGTTTTGATGGAGCTCAGTAAGACTCAGCAGTGATCCAGAATGTGAAGCTGTTTTCCTGGCAGTGTGGGCTTTCAGCACTGGAATGAATGACTGAGTGTTGCTCTGACTGTCAATGCAGGATATTGCAGATGTTTCGTCCATCAGGACACGGACTGTGGAATTCCGTACGATGAGTGTAAGTGCTACATTGGGTTTCAGCAGATCTTAAAGAATACTTACAGCTTTATTGCCTTCTGCCCACATGACCTGAACAGCACAGAAGAAGAGCCAACCCTTTTTAACACTGTCTGGGTCTCCTGCTTGGCCCTGCACCTGAGTGCACTCTTGTCCTAACTGAGCTCTGTGTATGTGCTGCTCCTTTAGCTGGCTGCACTCAAGCACTTCACAAACATTCTTGAGGAAGAATCTGAGGTCCTGAATGCTGCAAAATTCCTGGTAAAGACTGCTCTCTGGGGCCTGGTCCACAAGCCTAATGGCTGGCTAATTGGCAGTATGCATCCCATATGCATCCCACGAGGTGACTCATAAATCAGTCTCAAGCTGAGAATAGTGGGGGCAGATGTTGCAACTTTGCTTCTTGGACAGTCTGTGTGTCTCTCTTGGCTCATTATTATGAAGTGAAAAGACAGGATTCTAGCCTGGTTTTGGAATAAATCAATACCAATATCAGCATGAAAAAAAGAATAACAAACAACAAAATACCGCTGAGAACTGCCCTCAGCTTTTAATTTCTTTTTCTAGGGCTACATGTTTGCTCCCTGGGAGCATGATGAAGTCCAAACACATAATCTTGAATAATTTGGGAACTCAAATTATTGGGATCACTGTTGAGGATGGGAGAAAAAGGTGGTAGAGGTTACTGCATTTCCAAAGTGTGAGGCTATTTTCACCTTTGTTTGAGACCCTGATGAGGTCACTCCTTTAGGGAGATGCATTTGATCTTAATGGACATTTCCCTTACAGTTGACATTGGACTCAGAACATTTTGTGGAGAAGCAAAATCAGTGCATGCTTCTTGAGGATTTTTAATTACATTTCTTGAATTTCTAATCTTGAAATACAAATTCCTGCATCAGAAATAAAGAACAACACATCTCAAAGTCAGATCTCAACTATGCTGTTTTCTGAAAATATTGTATGAATGACGTCTCAAGGTTATACATCATTGAAATCAATCAAGTGGAAGCATTTATTAGAGGGAAGAAAGTCAAACCAGATGTAATGGGAATCCTCATCTGCTTTCACTAAAACTGAAACAGAATCTAGTTTTGATGTGAATTTGAATAGCAGCCTGTGAACCATATTTCAGATTTTTCAAGAAATGGTAAAATCCTAAATTTGAGGTCTGGATAATTCGATAGCTGAATTCTGCTTCTCCTCTCTCAAGCAATAGGGGTTAAATATTCTTACTTACCATATGTATATATATGATTGTATTTTTGCAAAATGGCTGTAGGTATTGCGTCTTTGTGTCTGTGAGGGCTATTTAATTTCAGATAAATACATGATATATCTGATTTTGTTTCTAAAGTCTACTGCTTCCTACAAAGTAATTACACAGAGTATCTTTCAGTTTGTAATATTTACTAACACATATTAATATATTAGATCCAATGTAGCCTCTTTAAATTTGTAGGCTAACAAACCTTTTTTCTTTTTGTTTTTTTCCTAAATCTCTTGCTGTGGACACAAGGTCTGGGTTCATTTATCTTTGCAGGTTGCCTTCGAAGTGGCCCACATGTAATTAGTTCTGTTTCCTTTTACAGTTTGTCTTGCTTCCCTGCTCCACCACAGGTCTCATAATATTTCCACTATCAGAGCCCTTTTTCCATCCCTTTCCAGCTGAGTAAGGCTGGAATTGGGTGGGACTCCACGGTAACCTTACTGCTATTTCACTACAGTACAGGTGCAGACACTTCTCTGTGGCTCATTAGCTGGTACCTAAAACTCTGGTCCTGTGTGTGCAGGGTGTCCTCTTTCTTGACTTAAAATTCAGTGACCATGAGGTGGGGTTTGTCAGAGGCCACCAGTACAGCTAATCCTGACAGAACATCTGATTATCTTTAGCCGAGAGACTACAGACGTTCAGGGGCACCTTCCACAGAAGCAAACAGTGACATTGTTATTAACATCAGATCTATAGAACACAGAGCTAAGGCTAGAGCTCATTCTGGAGTAGATTATAAGGAAAAAAAACCAAAACCAACACACAGAAAACCAAACGGAACCCACAACTCCCCATAGTCTTTGCTCTCCTTTTCTTTGTTTCAAAATGTGAGTAGGCTGCTTTTGTACTTTGAATTATATTATCACATAATATTCTGTGCATTCTCTTTCTCTTTTAAATCTTTAACTTCTGTATCTTTTTTTTCTCTAGTTATTATTTTCTTTTTGTCTAATTACTGTAATTGCCCAAATACAGAACAAGCCTGCACAGCAGGCAGCCTCTTGCCTTCCCATGCTCCAGCCTTACATCCTCGCTTCCCAAGTCTGATCTGCTTTAGTCTGTTTTGCATTGCTAAATAGGTGGGAGCCAGGTCCAGTTTAGCTGAACAATTCCAGATTCTTTGTAGAAAGCAAGGAGCTGCTGCCATACCCTGGCAAACCACATGAGCAGCTGCTCAATGGCACCTCCACCCTTCGGAGGTGGTCTCCCATTGCTTGCAGCAAATCCACTGTCACTCAGAAGCTGCCACTTCCAGAGGCGCAAGCAAGATACTGAGGGTTCCCAAATTGGATAGGAGTATCTGGTAAGGTTTGCAGCACCCAGTCTTGAGCTTGAATGTTAAGTGATATTCATGCATAGAGGGTTTTCTTCCTAAGCTAAATTGCTTGAAAAGCCTTCTTGTACACAGGCACATGAATCTACTTCAATAAAAATAAGTGTTAGAGATCACAGGCTGAAGTGAAAGCTTGGTAAAACATTTCAGGCTGGCTGCATGGTAAAGGAATGCATGTATGCTGTTCCTGCTAGAAAAGAAGCCAACATCATTTAAATCCAGCATTTCTTTTTGCTTGCCTTAAATCAATGACTTGTTGTGCTATTCCTTAGAGTCTACAAACATGCCAGGAGAATCTGTTTCCAAGCTGACAGCCTTTTCTCAGAACTGCCCATAAGTACCAGGGAGGATGGAAAACTGGGCTGCCAGGCTGCAGAGGTGCTTAAAGGAGGAGTTTACCAGCAGAAGAGAATTGCAGAGTTTGAAGCACAGAAAGACATTCAGTTTTCCCAGAGTTCTTACTAAAAATTTCTAACTGATACAATGAGAAAAGTGATATCCTAAACCAAGCAGTCGAATCATCTTGTGTCTCCTCCTTTGCCAGTCATTTTTAATAAGATGATGGAGACTATGAGCATAATGTATTCTCTTCCTGATGCTTCTTGCTTTAACGCTGGATTGAAATACTGCACTAAGAAGGGATGGGAAGACAAAGGTGGTACATTCTTGTGGTCTGATGGAACTCTGTGGAGACTACTTTTAATCTAGGAAAATATTTTTACAGAATTAGAGAAGCAGCCTTACAAGCTACTCTCTGAAGATCTCAAATAGCAACCAGGAGGTTTTTATATACACACACGTAGCCTATATTCTGCTATAAGGTCTACAGAGAAACCTCGTGATTTTTACCCTACTGCCACATTCTACTTCTTTGTGGGAAAACCTTGGTGAGGAAAAGGTACTTAAGCAATCGGCATCCCACCAGTGCGTTTCTGTCCCATGTTCTTTCCTTACTGCGGCATGTTCTCCTGGTAGGAAAAATGCTCAGAAATCACAAGTTAGTGATTAATCTTTACATTAACAGGAGTCTTAGTAAGAAGACACACCATCATTGCACACTGAACTTTGGAGACCAGCTCCTGGATCTCATTTAGCCTATCCATGATCACAGGATCATCCGAACTGTAGTGGCCTCATTATTTCTCTACTTTCCCTATACACTGTTGTGACGCTCAAGGGAAGGCCACACATGATTATACGATCATCTCAGCATTAGGGTGTTGGTGATGCAGAAGTTTACTTCCACAAAATCAGAGGAGGTATTAATATGTTGTAGAATTACACAGTGATGGATGGGAAGACAGGTGAGAAAATTGTGTATTCATAGGAAGAAGCTTGTAAAAGCATATTGCAACCCTTATTTTGTGCAAAAAATAGTGTGCAAAATACTCAAAGCACCTCTGTGGCGGTATTTTTAAGCCACTTTTGACTTCTGCCAATTACATTGCAAGGTAGTCTGCATTGTGCAGCCAATGTCTCATCTTGAACAGAAGTTTGTTGGCTAAGGGGAAATGGCAAATCCTGTAAGCATATCATGCATCTGTAATGAATCCCAAATTAGAAGAGTTTAAGTGCTGATACTTAAAAAAACCCAAAACCAAACCAGAACCAGACAATTTGGAAGCAAAATTCCAATTTCATTTGATTTCACCTCTCATTTGAAAACTGCAAATGGATAGGTATGAAGACTAAATCCTAGACATCAAAAATAAAGGGAGAATAAACCCAGTAAGATAGAATCAAAATCAAAGTGATTGAAATCACTTGTTTTTCAGCTAATATGAAATCCATCACTTTGGGTGGAATGCATGTATGAAGAACAGCCAGCAGATCAATCCCTGGCTCGGAGACTGGTGTCACTGGCAGAATTTTGGGGGTTTTGATCATGGGTTGGTTTACACAACAGCAGGCTTCCCAGTGAGATAGGGTATACATGTCTCAAAGGGGGAAAAAGATCTTTGATCACAAGTTAAGAGGTCTCATTGGAAGAGCTTTAAACTGGATTTGAAGGCAGAAGAGGATAAAACCAGGCACAACAGAGATAAGCTTGGGGGCACCACACTGATGTTTGAGGGATGTTGTTCTAGACAGGTCCTTCAGACTGCCATCCCAGTGCAGGCTGGGGATGAAGATCCATACGTCAGCAAAGACAGAAGGGTTATTGATGTGTCAGAAACCACAGAAGTGCGAAAGAATGGTCATGTAGGAATTAGGGCTTCTTCCCTGTAGAAGGCAGCGGGATCAATAGCCCAACTGAAGTACATCTACACCAATACACCAATACACACAGGATGGGCAACAAACAGGAGCTGGAAGCCATTGCAGAGCAGAAAAACTATGATAATTGCCATCATGGAAACATGGTAGATGAATTCTTGACAGATTTAGACCAACTGTTCAGAAAGGCCAAGTGCCAGATCCTGCACTTAAGTCACAGAGACCTCATGCAGTGCTACAGTCTGAGGGAAGAGTGGTTGGAAAGAAGCCCATTGGAAAAGGACCTGGGAGTGCTGGTCAACACCTGGGTGAACACGAGCTAGTGTGTGCCTAGGTGGCCAAGAAGGCCAGTGGCATCCTGGAATGTATCAGAAATAGTGTGGTTAGCAGGACCAGGGCAGTGATTGTCCCTCTGTACTCGGCACTTTTGTGGCTATACCTTGAATCCTGTGTTCAGTTTTGGGTCCCTCAGTACAAAAAAGACATTGAGGTGCTGGAATGAGTCCAGAAAAGGGAAATGAAGGTCTGGAGAACAAATGTGAAGAGGAGCAGCTAAGGGGTCTGAGGGCCTTTAGAGAAAAAGAGGCTCAAGAGGGCCCTCACTGCTCTCTACAACTACCTGAGGGGAGGCTGTAGCCAGGTGGGAGTCAGCCTCTTCTCTCAAGCAGCAAGTGATAGGACAATAGGAAGTGGTCTCAAGTTGAGCCAGGCAAGGCTTAGATTGGATACTGGGAAAAATTTGTTCACTGACAGGGTTGTTGTACATTGGCACAGGCTGCCCAGTGAAATGCTTGTCACCATCCCTGGAGGTATTTAAAAGATGTGTAGAGGTGGCACTTGGGGTGATAGATCAGTGGTGGACTTGGCAGTGTTAGGTTAACTGTTGGACTTGACAATCTTTAAGGTCTTTTCAAACCTAAACAATTCCGTGATTCTATTGCATGATTCTGTGACTTTAGCTTCCTATTCCTATGGATTAACACAAAAGAGAAATGTCTCATTTAAACTAAGTCCTTAAAGCAAAGATTCTGCTGAAGGGATTTGAGGCAGTACACACTGGCACTGATTTACCTGGGCCATTACCAGCATAACATTCTTCATGTTTTTAGGTTTTGGAATAAAATCCTACTTCATATCTCTGCCAGTATGTGTCTGGCATATTTTTGTCCTGTGCCTAGATGTGTCTGGCCATCACTAACAGCTTTGTTTATTAAGCACTTAAGTATTCCACAAATAATTTTTAAAAAAGAGAGGTATAATAGCTAGTTATTTTCCATATTATTATTGTGTTAGATCTGCTACAGAAAAAATGCAAAGTTTATTTAACAGAAGGAACTGTATGACTGTAAATTTTAAACACTTACTTCTTTCACAAACCACTGGCAAAAGGCAGGGCCAATCCACTCTCTTGCATGAATCCCACAGTCTATCCAGACAGCTTTCTTGTAGGGCCGTGATCTTTTACCTAACTTGAAGTGTGAATATTCACAAAATACCAATAGATCTCATCACATTAGTGAAAACACAATAATGAGAAAATAATAGAATATGAGAGAGACTAAACCATTTTGAATTTCCTCATGTAAAGGAACACAAATTTATTGTTTTAAAAGGTATGGCCAAGGTAATATTAGGCAGGTATGCCAAGTTAATGAGGCTGACCTATGGAAAAAAACTGTAGGAAAAGTGAGATCTGTCAGTTCCTCTTTTATGAGGAATGTGTATCACATGGAGTAGGGTGAGGAACAATGACACTACATGAATAGCCTCATAAAGAATCAAATTTTCAGAACTCTTCAACAGGAGATGAAAAGAAAATACATTGAAAATAAGATTTTTTGCATCTTGCTGACACACTCTAATTTGTGGTCCTAATCATGTGAGTTGAGAGCACATAGCCCTGAAATTTTGTCAGTAACTAAAGAAGAAGCATGTGTGGCACATGCTGAGAAGGGCTCCAGCGTCCTCTGGGATCCCTCTCCAGCATAACTGCTCTCCTAATTGTCTATAAACAAATGGCTTTCCAATCCCCTTAAATCCAAATCCTGCTAATTGAACTTGTCCTGTTATCTTTCTCCATGGAAGAGATATCCATATCCAAGCCAGGCAAATAGGATTTGGCTATTAGTTTTCCAGCTTTCTTTTCCCTTTTTTTCATTAAAGATGACATTCAGAGAGATACTTAGATTTTATCAACTCATCCTCAGGAAACACTGTTAAGCTGTGTCTCTGGTGTGTATACTGTAACATAAATAACAATGTAAATAACAGTAACATAAATTCCAGATTTTAGTCTCATTAATGACTGTTTTATCTTTACCTTGAGTACATACAGTTGTCTCCCTTCGTAGGATTTTCCAACAGAGAACATGTGAACAAGATCTGCATAAGTTCTATTCAGATAATGCATCCAGTCCTCAATCTGCAAATACAGAAATAAAATAATTGCTTCAGCCTTTGCATTTCCTGGGAAGAAACTGTAAAACATTTATTGATCTCGGCTCTCAGTCCTCTCTCTATTTTTTGATTTTTCTGTAATTTTTATTTTTGTCTTGTTTGTTTGTTTTTGTTTTCATACTTTAACCATTAATTGGCTCTCGTAGCTCTATTGCCAGAGGCTGGATGCAGCCTTCACATGGGTTTTTTTTTCCATTTCATTGTTGGGTATTACTGGAATGCATAAGCTGTCCATCAAAAATACGGGGACGCGGCTAATACACCATTGCCACTAAATATTAATGGAATGAAGAAAGAGGGTCTCTGATTCTGCCTGCCAGAACACAATGGCAAACAGGTTGCCATGCATGACTCAATGTTACCTGCAATATTTGTTTCACCAGAACTTTTTATGGTGCAGCACTCTCCAGGCTCAGCCTAGTGACTCTGTTTTGGTGCAGACTGAAACTGTATATGTGAAATTATTTACCCAGCCATCATCCAGGATAATATTACTTACACATGAGTTTGTGTGTGTTTCTAAGTATTTGTATGTCCTGTGCAAATGCTTAAGCATTTGCTCATATTGCTTAACTAAATGACTTAGTGTGACCAGTCACTCACCGAAACCTCTTATTCCACCAGAGTAAAAGACCTGCTTTAAAAACAAACCTCAGATGCTGTGAAAGATGGTTACATGTAAAGATAAGGTTTGAATACAAATATTAAATATATATATGTATTTTTTCAAGGAAGTGTGTATTTTTGAAGAAGAAACAGAACACTTCTGAAGACAAACAAGTAATCAGAACTTGTAGAGAAAATGAAATCTTAGCCTTATTAAATACAACATTGTAGTAGATAAGAGAAACAATATGAACTTTAATGCACCTCTTCCAGGGAGTGGTAGACTTCGTAGTTATACCCAGAGAGGGACCTTCGATTCCTGTGGGACCTCACTCCAGTTTGGTTTTCTATTGCTTGCTCTAGGTCTGATATGAGAATCCTAGGTAAAAAAGAGATAGCGGTATTACTGAAAAACTAGTAGAACACACGAGCTAAATCAGAACAAGAGTCACAGGTAGAGGAAATACAGCAGAAGTCAAACCTTCCTGACTTTAATTCATCTGTTACATTTTGACAATAGAGTGCTTCAGGCTCACTTGAATATAAGCTGCCAAATAAATGCTCCAGCTGCTTTGAAAAGTAACAGTGCCTTCAAAACCACAATAAGCTTGTTAAACGACTGAAACAGAATGATGTAAATAATGTAGCCAACGTGAAGATGCACCCACATTCATTTGTTTATGGAGCAGCATTTGCTGTCTTCTTCTATAATCCAAGTATACTATGTGATCATGTATCTTCAAAAACTGATTTCAAACGACTTGAAAGATCTTTTTAAGCTTAGAAAAACGTGGACATACTTTCTCTTGGAAGTGGCATGCAATGTTGCATATAGCTACAAGTTGTGGAGGCAAAACAAAAAAATTAAGAACTTGGCAGCATTATCATTCTGTCTGAAACATGAAAAACAGCAAACAGGAAAATCTAAAGTGTGCTTTGTTGTTTACATTATCTACTCTGCTGTAGTTGTTTGCTAGTTTTGTTAAAATAACTCAGGAAAAAAATGAAAAATACTAAGTGAAAATTAAATATACTTGCATAAAAAGGGAGACGTTCTTTGCATTAAGAGCGAAATACAGAGAGGGCTGTGTAAGCTGAAAACTTTCCTGTTTCATGGCAAAAAACAAAATGATATGAATATAAAATTATAATACAGAAAAGATCTAAAAATAACTATAACAAAGAAGTTGAGGCATCCATCCATCCCATCAGACAGTAGCAGGAGCAGGGAGTATTGTCACAGATATCTGTAACATCACTGTAAAACTGAGAGTCATGCTTGTGTGCTCCCTTCTCCTAAAGCATGACAGTGTGTAATCACCATGCCACTAATTCACCATTCCTGTAAAATGACAGTCACATTCAACCTTTTATATTTTTATAGGCATTAGCTGCCGTGATTGGAAAAAGATGGAAAGAAATGGCATTTACTCTCCTCATAACTCAGCTGTGCAGCAGGTGCTTCAAAGGAAATAGGTCTATCTACATACAGAATCAAGCTAAAGGTTATTCTCATCTTCTAATGCATTAGTGAAGTAGTTGTATAATTAGGAATTACATTGTTCTACATCAGCAACATTCATTAAGCAAACTAAAGGATCATAGTCTTGACTTGCAAGGTGCTGTATATACTGTAAGACCAGTACTGTAAAGCTGATTAAAGGAGTGATTTTATTCAAGTCATTAGGGCATCTAATATTTAAAAAAAATACTGGACTGCTTTGCAGAATTCTGATTAGTATAAGCACCTACCAGGATCAAGCTCGCTCTGTTCACTTATGCATCTGTACTCCAAATGAGATTTGATAATCTTTCTTTATTCTTAAATGATTATGTACTGTGTGTGCTTATAACACAAAGGCTCTTAAGTCTCTCAGGTCTGACTGCAACCTGAGCGGCTTCTTTGCCAGAAAACTTACAACCGAGGCAACTTGGTGCAGAGAGTTTATCTGATGCCTGGCTTGTTTTCATGGCCGTCTCATCATGAAGTCAAACCCTAAGAGAGATAAGCTTGTTTTAAAGGCAAGTGCTGGTCATTATTAGGGATGCTTAAATGCTTCTTGCCTTTGTAAATTTGTCATAATTTAGGTAAGCATCACTGCATCAAGCTGAAATTTTACCTGGTGTTTGCCTCAGATTTTCCGGTTCCAAAAGGGATGTAGAAATTTAACTGCATTGCAGTATGTGGAAAAAATAATTTTAAAAAAATTGTGAAAATCAGCCGTGTGAAATGGAGCTGTACAAAATCTTGTCTGTGGACCTGCACTTCAGCTCAAGGCTGTGGTGCCCACCCCAGCTGTGCTGTGGGCATGGCTGTGCTTGGCCAGCCTGCTCCTGCTTCTTGACTCTGGCTGTTACTGCTCTCATGGTGAGTCCTCCTGGGTCTTGCAGAGTTACGGATCTCAGGAGGCTTGTCAGGACAAGCACATGCTTGTCAAAGCTTTGCAGGGTTTTGCTTCTAATGGCTGGGACCATCCAAAAGGGGCAGCAGGGAGATGAAGTGGGAGAGCAAGGGACAAGTCTGGACCTGGTAAAATGCTGCACAGTTTCCTTTTAAGTGCACACAACTTGTGTGCAAAAAGTCAGAGAGATTTTCCCTGTGGAAGATTAATGCAGTGTTGTCCTAGCATTTGTAGCATGTTTTTGGAGGTAAACAGCAGAGAGCCTTTGCTCTGGCAGTTCTTGCTGTTGCACATTGCTCTGCAACCCAAGCAGAGGTCTTCAAGTACAGAGAGTGTTTATAATACATATAAAATGTCCTTCTGTCATTTCATTAAAGGCGATTACTGTGAGCAGGAACAGCAGCAGACGTGAATACAACTGCTGGGTCACAGTAATTAGGGAGCATTTTTTATAAGCACAGGAAAACAATTACAGAAATCCCCATCTCAGTTTTAAACATAAACAAAACCAAAGCAGTGCTGAACCCACATGAAAGTCACTCTGAACTGCAGCTATGGAGCTTGTGTACTTAATTTCCTTATATTTGTTTCTGTATTTTTAGAACAACAATTTAAGAAGAGACCATTGTTATAATAAAAATGGGATTGTGATGAGTACTATACATATGTATACATAAATACATCTACAGTATTATTTACACCATCCTTTTATCACTGAGAAATAAGTATAAATAACCTCATGCAGGTCTTTATTCAGCATATTTTTGAGAATTCAAATAACTCATCAGTTGATTATTCAGATGCTTAGGCGTGTCATTGAAAAGTCTTTAATGACAAGATCATTACTCTTGTCCAGTATATCATATGGGTAAATAGGAAAGGACAACTATATTCCTACTATACAAAAATGGTCTTGAATTTTTTTAAGGAGCACTATAAATGGCATGTGAACCTAAGTGTGCATTGGTCACTAAGAATGGAGAATAAAGAAATAATATGTTCCTGTATAACTAGTGAAGAAGTTTTGCCTCTGCATTTGCAGCTCACTTGTAAATAAACCTTGCTCCTACTAAATAAAGAAAGAGGCAAAGCAGGCTGCAGGATTAGTAATTACCAACCCTCTCTTAACAGATGTGATTTCACATACATTGAAAACATTTCAGCTTGACTCCAAAGGAGAACATTTAATTAAAGCTGCCTGCCTGTGGGAGATTTTCCGCCATTAAAGCGGTTGTTTTCTTGGCAATGCCTAGCTGTCTGCCAGCCTAATTGCTGTGATGTGGAACGTATTTTTGAGGGCACTTGGCATGGTAGGTGCAGACCTGCCCCGAAGGCCAGGTCTCTGGAGTGAGGCATGGGAAGCGAAGCATGGGCTTACGTGTACTGGATGTTTGCTTGCTGGAGGTAGGGCAGCAGGCTCCGGGTCGCGTTCTGCGGTACTCGCACGTCAGTGACTGTACCTTCGACGATGTGGAAGGGGCTGCTGGGCTGCCACACGTCCACCTGTAGTGCAGGAACCAACCTGTAATTCACATGCATTCAGTGGAGGTGGGGAAGTCCAGGAGATGGCCTGTTTGAAGGTAGGTAGGCAAACCCTCTAGGCATGGTAGAGACAGTAAAACTGCATCGGCTGGGCCAGCTCCACATCTATGCTAGCGGAGCAGATTTTGAGGATTCACTGTGCCCAGCTTACCACAACTCCCCTGGGAGATTTGCCAATGGGAACAGAGAACAGTCTTCAGAACATGCCTCCCCAAACAGCTCAAAACAAAAGCTACTTCCAGCTTCATGCACCTCCTCAGACTACTATACCTTCCCAATGCATTAGCTCCTATGGAGTCCATGAGTCTTTTTGATTTTGCAAGGCATTTTCTGTGTTCTTTAGGGCAGCCAAAGAATGCTAAAGAGATATAGAAAGCATAGCATATACCAGCGCTGTTTGCAAAACGTACTCAAGTTTTATTCTTGATAATAAGCAGATCAGAGGTTGGTAACAGGTCACCAAGACCATGAATACACAATAATTTTATATTAAATGTTAAAATAACAGGATTAAGATAATCAGATTATTACAGTCTTGTAAAAAATGATAGCTACTGAACAATACCACTATTATTATTGTGCTATCTGTATCTGCATATACCTAAGGGATGTTTCTTGTCCATTTTTATTTCCTTTTGTTGTCAAATCTGAAATACACTTGAAAATTTTAGCCCAGGACATGAATTTTCAAGAAAGCAAGAAAATTTGAAAACAGGGATTTGAAACTCGGTGTTCTGCACCCTGTAGTAAAATAGTGTACTTGCACATACTCTTCAACAGAGGACATAGTTCCTCCTCAGCCAGTGCGAGGACAGTGGAAAGAATACAAGTCAACAAAACTCTTTCCAGAGCTTCTGGATATTCATAGGAGATTATAAATGGGAGTTTCAGCAACAATCTCTGTACCAACATGACGAAGGGGCATGCCAAGATCCACAGGCCTTAAAAATACATTTGTGAGCTGAATACAAGGAAGGAAATTGATACAGACTACATGTCCATACATTTCTTAAAGAGAATTTAAAAAGGATTAGTACTTGATAAATGTCTTTTGAAGATTATTGCAATCAGCTGTGCCAGGCTGCACTGATGAAGCCATTGACACAGCTCATGAGTGTCCGCTGCTTTCCAGGTATCTAAAAAGATTTTTATAATTTATACTTTAAAAGCTCCTCACTTCTTTTATGCCATAGAAGCTATTTGGGAAACATCAAATACATTTATGTGGTCTTGCTATGGACCTCATTTGTGAGAGGGGTACAATCTTGCAACAGGGGTTTAGTTCTCACCATTTCTCAAATGGCCCTGAGTAAGAATATTCTGATTACTAAGAGGGCATCTGATGCTGAACCTGGTGCTACCTCTTCAAGCAATAGTGACCTCAGCCCAGTTAATCCTGCTACTTTGGAAGGAGCAGAACTGTAACACAGGGCCAGCCTCTTCTTGTTCCTGCCAAATCCACTCTTTGTTTCACACTGCCACAATATGGTATCTGGATCCAAGTCAGTGGTGGGTGGGTGCAGCATCTTTTGAAGTCTAACATCAGGACTGGCAAAGTTCGTGAGGCTTGTGAAGCTGACAGCAGCTATGACAGATGGCGAGTAGAAACAAAAGTCATGAATTAAATGGTGCTAAATGCTGCTTACAAATAAAGATTGTCTCACTGTGCTAACACCTTATGTTTGTTAGTTTATGTGTCTTTCGTATTTTGATAAATTATAGGCACCCAGTGAAATCCCCCCCTAACCCAACATGGTTAATTTCACACATGTTTAATTAGAAATGTGTATTTGACTTTTAAGATTTATTCCAAAAAAGATACATCAGAAAGGGTAAATTTGTTGCTCTTAGAGTAACAGTCTATCAATCAGCTCAGCTTGAGCCATGTTTATAAAAATAACAACAAATTGTTACATACAAAATACGAGCAACTGAAGTGAAGCGTCTCCTGACCAGCTGCAATATCTAAGCACACAGAACTGGAATAGAAAAAACACCCCAACAAATCACAACTGATATACACCTGAAACTTGTCTTTGTTCTTGACCGTTACTCAGGATTTATTTTGGTGAATCTCTCCATCACCATGGAGGGGATAAACCAACAAATATTCACACTATTAGCTATAACATCACCAGACTTTTTAATTTCTGAGGTATTCTAATTGTTCCTCACATTACTGGCTACAAGTGAATATCAAAAGCAGAAGCAATCTTCTTTCAACTAATGAAATCAGTGGCATATTGCCACTATCCTCTTTCGGTGAAAATGAAATATTTCACTCCTGGCATTGTCCTGGAAGTGAGACAAAAAAATCCCATATTTATAATGCAAATCATTCTGCTTAATCTCAGTTCCCTGTTTGGGTAGTTTGGCTTCCTTTGACTCCCACTTCTCATCCTTTGCAATGTAAATGAAGCAGTCAGTGCTCCTCTGGGAGATGTTACCTGTGCTGTCCAGAATACCACTTCAATCGCTGGCTGCATTTTGCCTTATAAAACATATAACAAACAACACGTTTCTCCAACAGACATCTTATTTATATTGCAGCTGTTAGCTTGTCCTTGGTGTGACACATACATGAAAACTGACAAACAGAAGATGGATTTCAGAGCAAGCATATTTGGACTGAGCACATCCAGCTATCCTCTACTCACTGTCATCTTCAGGAGACTTCATCATTGCATCTCCCACAGATACCGAGAGTCTTATTGAAGTCATCACTCTTATTTCAACATCATTCCTCTTGCAAATATGCCTTGGATTTCTATGCTAGGCTCTGCTGGCTAGTGAGTGGCAGTGAAAATAATTGCTGTCCTATCCTCTTCACTCTCTGTGATGGGGTGTTGTCAGCCCCACAGACTACACACGAGCCTTTATACAGTATTATGGAGTACCAGTCAGTGCCAAGAGATTTCTATTTGTTCTGTGGGTGGTAGGATTTTCTAGGTGGGAGGAGGATTCTTCAGCTACAAAACAAAGATATGCAGAAATCCTACAATACTCCTTTAGGGAGTTATATTAGCCAAATATCTGAACAAATAAAATTCAAAATTCACCTGGTATCTTGAGGCTAGAGGAAAAGAACATTCTTTACAGCCTGTCTGCAAACCTAAATATTGTCATCTCCTTTGCAGAACACTCTTATTTGCACATCTTTTCCTGTCTTTCAGACAGCAGGTTGCCTTTAAAAGGTGTTGCCATGTTTTAAGCCTCTGGATAATAAGCAGAGCCCAGGCAACATTTTTCATGAGCATGTTCAGAGTTAGGACCAGGAGACCAATTACTCAGCACCTGCCATTCAGGTGTGACCATGGGTACCTGTTCTCAGGGACAGTGGTGGCTCCCCACATGCCCAGTGAATGCTCTTTCCCAGAATCTCACTGGAGGCATGGGCATCCTGACTTGCTTTCTATGAGGAAAAAATCATATGTAAGAGCACAGAGACAGGTCTCTTTTTCCAAAGCATTTAAACACATTATTTATTTATTTAACAAAGAAAGTGTGAGAGATTATTAATTGTGACTACATAATAAGTAGTCTTTTTTAACTGCCTGTTCTTCTTTTTTCAACCTCACTTGTCCCATAAAAGTCCCTGTGGTTCAATTTGTACTTAGGAAAGCCAGGTTTCTTTGTAGGCAGTTTCTCTTTAAACTGAGGTGTTAAAGACAGCTCAAATAAATCTATCAGCTCTTATCTGGACACCTTCCAAGGTACAGCAACACTGAACTCATTAGTCATGTCTCTAGGTTTTGGTCAGTACAGTGAGGAAAAGTCAGCACAAGGAAAAGGGACTAATATTTTAAACAGATTTGGGTGCCGAACTAATAGAATTCAGAATTTCTTCCAAAGTTAAAATTATGCAAATAATTTTCCAAGGATACAAACACTTTGCTAGTATAATCCTACATATCACAAATGGTGTACAGAAAACTCTTTTGCTCTGCCAAGACAGAAAACAGAACAGGGAGTTTTTTATTCACTAGTTCAGTTTTTCCTCCTGCTCATTCCATGCCCATGGAAAGGAAGCCTGGGAAGAAAAGTCTCCCTGCTTTTCCCCACAAACACTCTCATGGCTGTGTAAATCTCACAGCATTTTTTTAAATTCAAGTCACTGAAATAAATCCCCAGCTTCTTTAGACCATGAGGCTTAGTCCGGCCTTTGTAATTAAAGCAATTTGCTTGGGCAGTAGCCTCCAGTTGTCCCTCACTACCTCTTCATAAACAGATGTTTCATTTCTTCTTCCATTTAGCCTGAAAGGAAGATGCTTAGTGCTCTCATCAGGTCTGCAATTATGTATCAATCAAAAGAGATGATAGATGCTTGTCATGAAAATAACTAGAATAACTTTGTTATAGCTTACATTTAGTATCTGGAGAAAATAGTTTATGATTTATGTCTGTTATTCTCCATGAAGACAGAAATTCTGTTTTATGTTTTATTACCTAGCAATTCCAGTTTTTATTCCTACTGAGTTGTATCCAGCAATACATGTGCCAAAGCTGGCCTTGTCCTTAACATCACTATGAATGCATTTCTTCGAGAAATGCTGTCAACTGTAAAGTTCAGAATATAGTTATTGTTATGATGCTGTCAGTAGAAATGGCTTGGCATTTCTGACCCTCTTGTAAAAGGGAATGTGCAGTCAATAATGAAAGCAGGGGTACTCTTTGCTCATGGGCTCTTTCAGGAAACGTGGATTTCCCATTCACATCCATATGCTCATGTATAGGTACATAAACACCCTAAGCAGTGC
This sequence comes from Eulacestoma nigropectus, assembly GCA_013397775.1. Lineage (NCBI taxonomy): Eukaryota > Metazoa > Chordata > Aves > Passeriformes > Eulacestoma > Eulacestoma nigropectus. Next base: position 1,187,113 of record VZTE01007284.1, on the reverse strand, counting down.
TGAAAGTCATTAGATATGTTTTCAATCAGAAATCCAATAGTAGAAGGTAGAGAGTAGAAGTAGAAAGTGCTTTAGTCTTATTGGTGTTGTCAAGGGTCTGACTGCCCGAGATTTTATCACATAACACATGGGCAACACAGTTACTTACATGTATATACAAACACCCCTCGCATGCACATGTACAGTGTGCAACAGAATTTTAGACTTCTGTTGGTATATCTGAAAAGAAAGAAGCATGGAAGAATGACTCTTGTTCACTCTGATGCTGCTGCATAACTACAGCAGTGCTGTGGTTCACCTGGAAAGAGCAGAACTGCTCGTCTCTAATGTCTTCACCCTTGCAAATGTTTTCAGAACCAGGATGGTTTTCATCCTCATTTGCTCCTGCCAATTAAGGAACTTAATTGACAGTCCTAACTGCCAATCTGCTTCAGCTGCCCTTTATGTGCTGAAAAATGGTCCAGTGGAAATCCAGTGTGGAATTCCCTTGCTTTCTAAAAGGACCTACAATGTAGTCCTAGTGCAAAGTAACTTAGGTTTCTGACTGAGTGCACTAGACATTTTATTGGCTCTAACTTTTCAGTATTTATTTGCTTTTCAATGAGGCTAGTAAGAGTAACTGTGCCAATAAATCGGGAGTGATTCATGGGTTTGCAGCAACCATAACACTGGCAGGAACAGAATGTGAACAACGCACAGCTTGAAGTTTTGAGTTTTGCAGATTTTTGTGGAACTATAGCAAAGTAATGGTCTTCCCACTCTATTTACACTGATATAATTTTACACAGGGCTCTACACTGAGAAGAACCTGTAGGCTATTCCTCAAGAGATAAAACTCATACTCAGGTATATGGTAACTGAATATCTGTTCTTAGAAGTACAGATGCCACTGGGCTAAGTATATTTGAAAGAAGTGAAAAAGTCTTTAAGAGATTCATTAAAAAAAAAAAAGGCCAAACCCTTCTTTTGTTTATTATTAAACTATTTGTAGCTTGGTTCAAATTGCAGTTGTTGCTGCACTGCATGGGAAATGGAGCCCTGGATCTGATTTTTCTCCCACTGAGGCTGTGCTGATGTCTTTGTTGAGCTCAGGCTCAGATTCCCTCAGAGGAAGCAGATTCCTTCCATCTCAGAAAGTCCATGCTTTCTGTGTCTTGTGAGAACAATACTCTCACTACCTGGGCTATTCTGTTCTACCTTGTATTTTCCCACTAAAGTTTTTCTACAACAACATTTTCCTTCTGAGCCTGGCAAGTGATTTCCAAACATGTACTGTGATATATCTATGAATATCCTCTGTTGTCACCTGCTGTTCCTTGTGTATCTGAAATATTCTAATATCTGACTGGAACCGTAACCATGAACTAGGGTAAAATTTAGACTGAGAAGTAAAGCATCTGGCTATATAGATATATTTGCTGTAGGTGCAAAGTTAAATGCATGCAGCCCTGGCTGCTGAGCTAGTTCTTTCCTTCTGCAAATAAGAATATCTCCACATGGGCTGACAGGCTTTCTTACTGCATTTTCAGATGGGCTTTTGTCCTCTGAAGGCTTTTTAAGCATTTTCCTATGGAGGTGTAAACTATCAGATTTATAGCCAAGAGATCCTTTTCCCCTATGAGACATTTTTTCTGATTCCTTGAGCTGCAATGACAGGATCAATTCAGGGCTTACAATGGATAAGCAGCTGCTGTAAGGGCTAGAAAACAAACAAAAGGGAATGGAGTTCTGGCTTCAAGGCCTGCTAGGCTGGCTCCTCCCAAAGTTGAAGAAGTGGCTGGCTGTGCCCAGGAATTTCTTTTATAAAAACTATTGAAGAATGAGTGGTCTAACTCTATTATGCCAGGAATGTTCACAGAGCAGTAGCTTCTTCTATACAAACAGTCCTGATCCCAGTCAGGCATTATGTGGTAAAAAGTGCTTGTACACCACCGATGGAGTAGAAGTTATCAGTCAAGGCTCAAATGAAGTGCTGCTTCAAAAATAATGCTTACAAAGGAAAATTCCAGAGCAGATAAACAGAATCTGCTGGGTCTGAGGACCCAAGAAAATCCCTGTTTCTTTGCAAAGCACTTGAGAATGTGCCATTTGCTTCTGTCAGTCAGGTCCAACAGAATTAAAACCATGAAAAGGCTCATAAATCAGCAACAGGTTCCTCAGATTGTCTTCTGAACAAGAGTAGGAGAAAACAGCCAGTCATTGGAGAGGTGTGCAAAGCAGAGAGACAATGGATGGACAAGAGGAGTCTTGGGGGACAGAGAGTGGGCAGTAATATTCATGTCACTTTGGCACTATCATCCTAAATATTTCTCTTTCATTTGTTGATTACTGTAATAATTTGCAAATGATTGTGGATAGTGTAGAATGGTAAACCTGAAAAAAGATATTTCTGGTCTTAAACACTAAGTCAGGATTAAAAATTTGTACCATATCTATAAAACATGAAATTTTTTTATAAGAGCAAAGGACTGCAACAGAAAATCTAAAATTTAAGACTGGCACCTGTGATGGCATTACAGCAGAAGCCAACCTAAAAGCTGGACATTGATCTATAGCTAGAAAAAGAAATAATTCAGTGAGTTTGCACTTGAATTGTCAAAGAATTTGCTGCATTTTAGTCCATCACAACCATATGAAAATGTTCCTCAGCACTGCTATGCAATATACTTGTCGTAGACGTATAGTATACTTCCATACTATACATCTTACATGAAAGTCAGAGGAGGACTGACTCATTTATCCCTGTCATACTCTCTGTTGCATCTACCCCAGAGGGCTTTGGCACAAGGTCTGTGCCAGAAGTGTCTAAGGGTGTGGGGTGGTGCTGCTGGTAGGAAGCACAATTACCAGGGTCTTATTTTTCTTCCCTGCAGAGACTGAAAGAAATTATGTAGGAACATGCTGGAGACAAGAGATAATGCTGTATACATACTGATAGCATCTGCCAGCTGCTACTACCTCTGTCACTTAGTGTAAACCAGAAACGGCCATCTCCTGCATCAAAAAAGAGCATGACTCTCTGTTACCCACCTGCCACATTTCTTCTGACCTCAGACACATATTGCCCTAAGAAATAGTTGCATACTGTCTTGGGGTGACTTTATGTTGTTGTATCCCATATCGTCCAGGCATGAATTTTGTGCCTTTCTGTGCCTTTAAACTGAGCCCGAGAGGGGAGAGAAAGAAAAAGCCAGACAAACTTTTTCAAAACAGTTCAGTGTCTCAAGGTCACTACTTTTTTTCCGGCACTCGGCGGCTGCAGGGAGATAGCTGCTGCTGCGGCAGGGCAGAGGAAGCACCCTTCTGGTTTCTTCAGCCAGTTTTTTTTGGCTCTGTTTCTTCAGAGAGAGATGGAGAGTTAAACTTTGTTCTGGGACTTCTTTTTTTTTTGGTTTTTTTCCCCTTCTTCTCTTCTGGACTGTTTCAGCAACATCAGAACACATCAGGAGGGCTTTCCACCGAGGCGCCGGTGGTGGCCTAGGCCAACCCCGCTCCGAAGAGGAGAGAGACCACACCCAAGGAAGGACTCTAAAATCTTCCCAAGTTTCCTCTCCCCAGTGAGAGGTTTTATTATTTAGCATTATTGTTATTTTCCTGTGTGTTTGTTAAATAAATAGTTTTTATTCCTCTTTCACTTTCCTCAGAGGAAATATTTCTTTCCCGAACCTGGTGGGGGAGGGGCGGCTGTAACCTGCCTTCTATCAGAGAACGTCCAAATTGGGACGTTCCTCCAAACTTGTCTCCAAACCGGGACACATACACAGCAGTGCATGATGCATGAGAGTTTCCCGAGAACTTGTTCTGGAGAGTTGTGGTCGTACAGTGGGGGGCTGGTGGGGAGGCACAGGGAACTCTGCTCAGCCTGGCTGAGACAACAGTGGCCAGGGCCAGAGCCCCCTCCTGCTGCTTTGAGGCTGGAATGCAGCTGATCTGACTCAGAATATTTAGGCTTCTATATTTCTTCTTTACTGTAGCTGAGTTTATTGGTTAAATACATGCACATGCAGGCAATTTTACAGAACTCACAGCAGAATAATTTTCATTTGTAGGGCTGGCTATTTTTACTGGCAGTGCAGATCTACATGCTATGTTCACCCCACCAGGGAAAAAAAGCAATATTTTGTCACCTAAAATTTAACAGAACCAGCCTATAAAGGAATCCATTTATAATAATGATTAATAACAAAGTACTGTGGGCAATGGAGCTACAGACCAAAACTAATTTGTGGAAATTGCTCAGCAAGTGATTATGACTAATGTGATTTGCCACTGGGCAATTCATGAACAAAAGTAAAATGTGTGGAATGAAACATTCATTATCCATTATTCACTCAGTATAGGCAATGGCATTCATACTGTGGCAGAGCCTAGACACTTCAGGTAGAATTCAGGGATTTGTTACACCAAGCATTATATGGACTCTTTCTTCTTCTCCCTTAAAAAAAAGGGGGCTAATATCCCTCCTAAGGAGCTCCAGATACTAGGTTTATAAAGTTCTTAGGGATTACACCTTCTATAATAGTGTGTGAATTAACCTTACAGCTCAGGTATTGGTAGAAGAGCAGTCCTGTTTGAGATCAAGAGGTTTCCATGTGGACAAAAAACTCTGAGTAGTCCTTCAAACTCTTCCAAGAGTTTTGTTGTTATGTTTTAGCTCGGCTGTCACTGCCCAAGTTAATCAGTGGGGACATATTCTAAGACACTTCAAATACATCAAGACATACAGACAATTTCAAGATGACCCTTCAAGGATGTCTCAGTGTAAGCTTCTGTATTTGTGTCTGGTGCTTTTCCCAAAAGGGATGGGCCTTGTTAACCTCTGTGGCATTGGCTTCAGCATGGCAAAAGGCAGAGCTCTCACCACTTACTTCCCCATTGCCCTGGTGTTTCTTTCTGAAAGAAAACAGCTAGAGCAGACCGTAAATGACAAAATCTGCTCAAGAAAATCCGTGGTAAGGACAATAACTAAGAAACTGGCCTATAAAACGAGTGAAATGATACATTGCTGTTCTTTCCACTGCCCATTTATTTTCTTCTTGGTTCTTTTCCCTTTGTCCAAATCAGTAGGCAATAACGAGGGGTATCTTTGCAGTTGCTTTATTCTCTGCCTGACACCAAAATACATTGCCTTTGCAGTAGGATCATCAGGATCATTTTTTCAAGCTTCTTTGTGATAAGGCCCTTCAGAAGGATAGGGTCATTTGAACTGAACAGAGAGGAGTTTTTCTCATAATTCTTTGAATTATGAGAGGTAGGCCAGAAGAAAAGGCTAAGTCGCTCTGCCTTACAAGTGTAAATTTAAGGGCAGAAGGAAATGGCTGGAATGAACACAAAACACCACAAGTTTATAGAAAACCTCCCTCCACCAGACACAGTGAGGAGGAAGCCTGGGACAGGAGGGATTATCTTCCTTTTGCCTTATTACCACAGATGGTCTGTTCTATGCAAGGAAATCCTGCACCAAGCATGCAATCCATTTGTGCAGAATCTACTCTGTGCTTGCCCTGTCCAGGAAATTTATTCAAAATAATTATGTTGTGCATGGATCACACCAGGGGTAAACTGGGCTCCCCAAATGACTTTTGCACTGCAATTCCTGTTTGACTAATGGGGACTAATCCTGACATCTCTAGAGAGAGTAACTTTTGAAATATACCTCATCTCTAATAGACCAGCTTTCCAAGGTAGAGAAACATGTCTGAACTGAAACCCAAGTGCATGTATTCTTTTCAATTCAACAACAAAAGTTTTATTTTTATTGATTTTTCTTGTTCTTATAATACTGACAATGGTAGAGAATACTATCAGGCTATATCATAACTCAGGTTGAAAACTGAGTTTTGCACAACACTAAGTAACATAACAAAACTGCAATGTCTCAAAAGGATCCTGGTTCCATCTTTATTCCCCCCTCGAGGAAGAGAATATGTGAGTAATGTAACAGGTTGGTATTAATTTGTTGCTCAAACCAAAAGAGATTCAAAGGAGATGTCTTTCAAACCAGTTTCTGGTTTTCTGACTCAAAAATGAAAAAATCCGAAATGCAGTCTTTGTAATTATAGCAATTTGTACATCTCTGTTGACACTCCTGCTCATATTCCTCATGTGCCTCATATTGTGAGGCATACTGTGTTAAGATGGTTACAGGACTATATCCGGGGTTTGTTTGCAGCTTATTTTGCACTATAGAGGGGGGGTTTTTTGTGCACTGTCTTCCATTTTCTCCTGAGCACATAATCAACATTGTACTTAAAGGCTCATATTTAAAAAACAGAACATAAATCCACTGTTTATTTAATTTCAACTCTGGAAGCCTGGCAGGGATGGGGGTCGGGCAGGGGAGAAGGACAGAGGAGACTTGACATGGAGACGTAAAAATTGCACAAGTCTAAATACATGGCTCTCCAGAGGGGCTGATGACTTGCAGCCACTACTGACTCTTGCTGGTATTGTAAGGACTGGGCACTTCAGAGGAATGTCATTATTGATCCACTTCTTCATGAGGGAATAACCTGAGATTTTTTTTGGGGGGGAAAATATGATAAGTTAATGTTAAACATATCTGTTACTTGACACTGAGGTGTCTCTTCCACCCCATGCAGATGGGCAGTGAAGCAGCTGCAGATGGAAGAGCCCTAAGACCTGACATGCAGCCAAACCCAGCCTATGTTCATGAAGCTGGGTGTCACTACACTCTCTCTTTTTTGAGTCTTCATTTCAACCTCCTCAGCTTAGTTTCTCATCAGAATCAATCATTTTCTAATTAACTAGTCAGATCCTGATGCAGTTTGCCAAAATTTTATTATCCTGCTCTCAGAGTTACAGCATGCAATTATTTATTCAAGTTTCTACTGCTCCCACTTTGATGGAATTGAGTGAAGGAATCTCTGGGAGCCTAAGGGAGCTCTGTAATGAGAAACAGTAACAGGAAGGTGAGTAACCCTGTTGCTTTGCAGGGTTTACAATATGAGGAGAAATGAAAAAACATATGTGCTCCCACTTTATATTCCAACATCCAGGGGGGAGAAATTAATGCAAATCCAGCTTCCACATGTATTGCTTGGTTTTATGGTTAGGTTTTTTTCCTAATTGGGAGTAAAACAAGTATCCTTTTTGGGATGTTACAGTAACATTCACAGGTGAGAGTCAGGTCCTTAATAAGCACTGCAGAAACAAACATAAGACAATATTCTTCAGGAGAGTTGGGCATTGCAGTGCAAAGTGTGGTAATCCATGGCATCATGACACTGTCTCTGTTGAACATTGAAAATTTTCATTCAACACGTGCACAGGCTTAATGACTTGAGAGTGGGGGTTACAAAATATAGCATCTTGAATGGGGAACTAACCGAACATAGCGGTAAGAAATGCAAATGTGATGAAGACAGCCTCAGCTTTCTTACTTAAGGCTAGTAAGGTGTCAGTGTCTTGAGTGCTGGAGTATTCACAGCAGTAAGCCCTCTCCTGGGCTGAGGTACCTAAGGTAGCTTAGTCCTCTTTCTTTAAAAAACAGTAGCAAGAAAGCTTTGTCATAATTGAGAGATGGAATGTTTTTCAGGAGGGTGTAAGAGCCCTTCTAACATCTTAGTTTTGTTTTGTTTTATTTGCTATGCAGACAGAGATTTGATTTACTTATATCCCAGATGTAAAGTATTGGACTAGAAAATTAGATGCACCTTCATTTTTTCCTCACGGAGAACACAATCATTTATGTAAGGTTTCAACAACAGAGACAGAATTACTTCACAGACTGCCTAATAGTTTGCTGGAGTTGAAGGCAGTGAGCAGCCCAAAACTTTTGCACATGCTCCAAACACTGTGGTACTCAACAGTGATCAAGTTGTTACTTCCCTGATTCTGCTCTAGTTAGACTGTGTTTTGGTGACTATTAATGAAGCTTAATCCCTTTCCCACAGTGCCTGGGGGTGGTGCATGCGCACGGTACAGTCCTTTTTTTGGGACCACAGACTTGGCTTACAGGTACTCCCCATCCTCTGAGACGGTAGGCCAGACTGCTGTGGAAAGACTGCCTCTGCCTTCATAAGCTGTGCCAGCAAAGCAGCATGCTGCAGAGTGCTCCTGTGCTTCCCTGCTGCAGTGGCACCGCTGCTTTTCATTTATATTTGCAGGGAAAGGCCAGGGAAGAAAGATTTTAGCTTGCTAGTGAGTATCATAGACACTCTCTCAACTGCCTCTAGAAAATTATTCTGCCAGAGAGATTCTCAAACTGAAGCCACTTCCTTTTTCATATTTCTCTGTGTGTTCACAACTTTAAATTTCTCAGTGTTTTAAATACCACCATCAGGCAGATAATGACACAACTATGTATGCTAGCAAGAAATGGAAGAGAAAAGAAAGCAAATTTACAAGTATGGCACCTGTATTACTTTAAGGCAATAAGTGTTTTAAATTTGTCAGGCATGATGAATCTAATTCCTATGCTATTTTACTGGTAAATTAGGAATTTAACGAGCAAAGACTGCTTTCCAGATAGTAAAATAATTTGAAGTGCCAAATGAAAGGTAAGTTAGTTAATCCACTAGAGTCTTCAAAAAAGATCAGAACAAGAAGATGAAAATGATCAAACTCACCTTAAGCCTGTTGAATGCAGCCTTCAGGATCTGTGTTTCCCTCTCGCTCTGAGGAACAACTCGTATGACTTTATCACTGCCAATAACAGAAAATTGAATTGGCATTTTAAGACTCTCTGCAGCAGTACAATGGGATAGTTATTAGGTTCAGATAGCTACTGTAATTGTGCTCTTTTTCAGCATCTGCAAAATGTCGGGTGAGCTGGAGCTCTGCCTTTAAACTTGTTGCTGGATTATGCAGTTCCATAGAAATTATTTGCTCTTTATAGATCAGTGTCAGCTTGACCTTCCATTTCTATATAAATGCTTTGTTCATTCCTTCTAAGTTAAACCATTCAGGCTGACATCTTCCATACTGAACATCTGCCTCAGAACAAAGCAATTTTTTTTCAAAAATGATTAATCTCTTTCTGAGGATGAGATTAAGTAAAATACATTGCTTTTTCATGTTTAAACCCTTAATGGACTTTGAAAAGTTCATTGTTCTCATGCATTAAAGAGGGGAGTTGACTTGAGAAAAGAGGTGATCTTCATATTGGGGCATGCCTTTTGCTTTACCCATTAAAACTTGCACAAATTTTGTGAAGTAAATAGCTGCTCATACAAGCTTAGGAGGTTCTAAAAAATAGTAGCTAATTTTACTAACTTTCTTTAACAGAAACTGAAATAGAGTAAGTTTAGGTAAGATACGAGGAAGAAATTCTTTGCTGTGAGGAGCAGTAGGACTGATTGCCCAGAGAAGTTGTGGATGCCTCATCCCTAGAAGTGTTTAAGGTCAGGTTGGACGAGGCTCTGAACAACCTGTTCCAGTGAAAGGTGTCCCTGCCCATGGCAGGGGGGGCTGGAACTAGATAACCTTTAAGGTCCCCTCCAACTCAAGCCATTCTATGATTCTCTGATCTCAACGAACGCAGTTTTGCAAACAGGAAACAAGAAATTGAATGACCCTTCAATGACCACCATCTATGTCATGACCTATGGAATGCTGGAGACCACAGAAAATAGAGGGGATGACCATGTAACTAAAATATCAGCCATACACAAGAAGGAGGAAATAACTTTACGTGCCCAATGTGAACTCTGGCATTTTACTACATTTTGAGTTTTTAATTTTTACTGTCGATAATCAGTACTTCTCTTCCAGGAGACCTTGGAGGTCAGGCATATCTGTATTTTTACAGTTCCATCCACTAGCCAGAATGCCTTTTATACAATTTCTTTATCTACAGTTTCTTTATTATCTGGGAATTTTACACAGTAGAATTTCCCTTGACATTGAGATATCTTAAATATCCTGTGAGCTCTTCTTCTTCTAAGCCAAGTTTAACCTCCTGTGTAGGAACTTGCACAGAAAAGACGAAATCTCTTTGAATGCTGCAACTGCTGCATCTTTTAAAGGAAAATAGATGCTTTTAATTTATTATATATACAACAGTAATATTCTTTTCCATTACTCACTTCTTTCTAAGCATTAAATTGCTGTTAAGAAGAAAATAATAAAGAAGTAATAAAGAAGTAATGGTTGCCCAGAAAGTTGATGTAGCTAGTAAAGATTCATCAGACATTTCTGGAATGATTGGTACAACCAACATATAAAAAACAGATTTTAATGAAATAAGTAGCTAAGCATATGTTACACAGCTGTAATGGAACTCCAACTCAACGGATATCGCTTAGGTATGGTCTTGAATTAATACACATCACTGTAAACTGTCTTCGATTAGCTCAGCTACTCTGTCATTTCCAATGTGATGAAAAACCTGCCCTAGAGAGGAAAATACTGGTACTCTGACAGATTGATCACTTGACATATTGTTGGGAAATGCCTCAAGCTGTGGCTGGGTCTGCTGCTAAAGAGCTCATAGCAAGCAGTTTAGCATACCTGGTAATTTTAGTATTTTATTAAAAGATGGTTAAGCCATTATGGCAAGGCTCTTTCAATTTTTTTGCGTGCAAGATGTGGGAATACGCTGGATTCCTGAGAACTATCTGCTAACGCCCACTTCTGCAGGCTGGCTAGCCAGTGGATAATCATTATGCATTCTTCAACAAAGCACAGATAGCAAATCTAGCTTTGCTACAGATATCTACCAGTCAAAAACCATAGTCCTAAGATAATTTTTTTAGTTTTATAGTTTTTCTGGTTACATTTCACGTTAAAGAAATCCAACTATTACCTTAAACACCATGCAATACCCATTGAATTTAGGGTAGGAATTCAGCAACCTACCCACTGTTTAAAAGCCAACAACAAAATCTACCAGATCATGGACTAATGTGGTTGATAAATGGCAGTTGCACCCCAGGCATTCAGGACCATCCCCTGGTGAGGTCGCCTGCCATCCTTCATGTTGAGCTGTTGAGGAGAAAGAAGCAAGTAATCATGTATATATCTAGGGAAAGTTTTGTTGCCTGCAGACATATGTCAGCAGTCTGCTGATTTATGCAGGTAAGGTTATTTTTCTAACCATGATGCTTCTAAATCTCTTTTTATTTTTAAGCCTATTTCTAAAAACCTCTAAACAAACAGCAAGATATATTTTGTATAAATTAATGTAGAAATTTATATCCACCATGACAAACTTTCGATTTACTCCTAGCAATTAGGCTAATGGAATTTAAAGCTAGGATTTAGTGAGATCTTTTGAATTTTGTGTAAACAGTTGAAAGCCTTTGCCAAGAGCAAACCACAAGCTTTAGTAAATGAACTGACTGAATGAGCGTGGTGAGCAAAGAGTAGAAGCCAGACGGCTGATGTCCCCAGGGACAGCCTCATGTCTGAGCAAAATGGGTGACCAGCTGTTGGCCAGCACTGACATGCAATGACTTTTTTGTTCCCTTCATCACCCCCTCATATTTTTCAGGAACAGCATGAGAAATGACACAGCTGCTTTTGAAACACAGAATATGCTACATGGCCCTGGGAAGGGTGATATTCTCTGACGCCAGTGGGGACTAAAACCTCTTGGTTTATTTCTTTGGCTTTTTCAATTACTTTTTTTTTCCATTTACTTCATAGTTTTACTCATCTACGAACAGACCAGATGGATCCAAAGAAACTATTCTGCAGCACATCTACAACTTCTTTACTGATGGAATTAGCAGTTCTCTCTCATGAAACTTTCCTGATGAAGTCACATGGCATGAACTGCATTTATGTAAATTCCTCATTTCCTTCAGGAAAATCCTTCTTATTGTTTTATTCTCCTGACTAATGGGAACCTTAATCAGATCTCTGCTCTCCCACGGAATTTAATAAAAGTATGTTTACAAAGGCTTTACAAGTATTTTAAACACAGCTTAAGAAGTGATATGCTATAAATCAAATACCTATGCTAAAAAATAGGAAAGAAAATAAATCCCCACTTAGAGGCATCCATTCCTAATGGTAGAGGAGGGATTACCATTCTTGAGATCAAGCTGCCATAGTTGCTGCACTTTAGCGGTTCGTTAAGGCTGAATGACACATCTGAAAATATCTACAGTTTGAAAGCCTCTCATCAACTCCCAGTATGCCATCAGATATCATTTGTGATGAAAGATCCATTGCTTCATTCCCTTTTTTCCACCAAATTCTGGTAGTCAAAAGGTTAAGAAATAATAAAACATTAATGTTTTTCTCTCTCTCTGTTACTAGGATGAAGAGTTTTAACTGTAACTCAGTACTGTTACAACATCAAGATAGATAAATAAGGCTGGGCTTCTTCCTGAGAACTGGTGGGGACGTCTGGGAAGGGAACTTCACAAAACTTCCTGAGCCCTTCATTATGGTTTTCTGTATTACAGCAGATGCTGATCCAAACAGAAGAGAACACCATTTGTATTGTCTAGATAACAATGTATATATTTTCTGCCTTTTAGCTATTAAGGCAGGAAAACTGATACCATTCCTAGTATAAGAAAGAGCTATCTAATTTATAATTTTGAACGAGAAGTAGTTGCTTGGGTAATGCAGGCAGAAATGCTGAGGAGGCAAACTATGTTATTGCATTATATTTATCAGCATAGCACAGATGACTTCTTGGGAAGCTGAGCTTACATGCTAATTCCTGGACATGGAATATCTGAGTTTCATAGCTGTTTTTCAGGTGCAAAAAGGGTTTCTTTACCAAGCAGGAAACTTTACGGGCTAAAGCAACGCTGCATTACTAGCAGTCTTCCTTTGAACAACTTCATTTCAGAGACACATGGTATGGAAAGGTTAATATCTGCAAAAATTCCAGTTTTCATTCCAACTAAGGAACAATGCTTTTCCAATAAAAGCTGGCCTCCAGTGTCTCATAAACACTGCCTATAGGGCCATCTAGCTTAAACACAAGAACGGGAACCAATTGCTTCAGTGCATGTCTCTGTCTCAGAAAAGAAAAACCAACTGTGTATGGTAATGAATGCTGTCTCACCTCATCGAGTGTCATCCAGTCATGTGCAAACAGAAGAGAGAAAGAGGGCAGTGATTCAGGGCAGAAAATAAAATAACAAGTCACAACACCAATACACACTTAAGACAAACAAACAGACCAAATTAAGCAACCAGATGACAAGGAAATACTGTGCTAACTGTGCAGGACTAAGATCCAGAGGGGAGGCTGCAGTAACCTGCTTAAACTAAGTAGCATGTAAACTCATCCATATTAACTTCCTAAGAAACATATTGTAATAACATACTTGCGTGAAACAGCTGATGAGTTTGTAACTTGGGTGTGATCCTTCCAACGACACATTATATGAACTACTGCTACTTTTAAAGACAGGATCATCATCATTCTGGTAACATATTATTGAAAGGAGCTTCTGCTATAACCCCATCTACTTCTATATTGCCATGGCTCACGGCAATAAAGTAAGTTGCTCTGCGCTTTGTAAGGAGGCGATGAGTAGATGGTGATGCTGTCAGGCCTGGCATAGGCCTGGCAGTACCAGGATGTTTATCTATCCATCTGGGTGCTCCTCTGCCCAAACAGGAAAGTATCCCCTTATATTCCCTCTTCATCCTGAGGCAGAGGCATGTTGAACATGTGTAGTGTGGCCAGACAAGCTTGGTTTAATGTCCTAATTAGGCTGTAGCAAACAATTACTACCCAGCCAGTGCCCTGAACAGATCTGATTACATCAGCTGCATGTATTTTATCCCTTTTCCTGTTCTTGGCCCTCCCTTTCACCACACTTGTACCTTGCTTTCTCTCTCCATATCCTCTCAAATAAACAACTCAGTCCTAATTGCTTTTCCCCAACTGGTACCAGTTTTGCTATATCTGTACCCAAATTTGGTTTTTCTAGGTAATCTCAGCTTCATATGTATCACTGATAGTGTTACCTAGGTATTGTTGCCCACAAAATGTTCCCAGTACTCCCTTTCAATTACCTGTGAAATTCAACCATTTCTCAAATATCTCCTCCTTTACCTTCTGCAAGATCCAGCTGTCCTTCACAGTGCTAGCTGAATTTTTTGTCAGCTTCTCACATTGTCATATCCAACAATTTCTCATGTCGTGTCCCACCATTCATCCATGTCTCGATCACTTAGCTTAACCTCAGGCCAGAGTCCAGTCCATGGCCTGCGCATACCTGCAGCTCCCATCATGCTGGAAGTCCCCACAGAAGCTCATTGGCTTTTCTGAGCTTCAGAGTTGCTTCAGTTCATTCTAAGCCCCGTGTACCTTTTGAGACAACTGCAGCAAATATTTCCAAATTAAGTATCTCAGGACTCTGTGCAGCAGGTTTGCTCTTGGTCTCAAGAAAGAAAGAACACCAAATCTGAAAGAAGGTAGTTACAGAATTTAGATACCAAGAGCAGAAGGCTGAAGGGGGAAGTGGTTCAGTGGTAGAGGACTGCATTAAACTTTCTATGTTCAGACTTCCTTTAAGACTTTGAACAATCAGTCACAGGTCATCTAGCAGTGAGGTTCAAGTGCAGGCTTGGCAGAAGGTTTCTTATACTGAGCTCCATATGCTTTATATCCATTCATGTGTAAAAACCACACACTCTGTATTTGGTTAGAGACATTTGATGGTGAATTGATTTGTGTGGTCCCTCTCTTACCTCTCTGTTCCCATGGCCTGAGCAAGACTCTGGGCTGTGTCATGGTGGGTGTGCTTGAAGCACAGGTACTTGCCAAAGCCTGGCACTCAGCCTAAATCTGAGACTGGGCACAAATCTGAGACCTGCCTGCAAAGCCTGACAGACAGGCTGGGGTGCAGAGATGTGCTCAGCTGACAGTGTAGGCACGGTTCAGCTCCCGTCCCTATAAACAAGGATGATCTCATCCTTTAAACTTGTGAGAGTATGGAGACACAAATAAACTCATGGCTTTTAAGCTTCCTGATGGCTATGGTAATGGAGCAAGGCTCCATAGATGGAAAGCACTAAATACAGCTTTCACAGAACAAAATTCTACAACTCCAGAGCCTTGAAACATTCTGCATTTACTCCATAGTCTTCAATGATGTTGAAAAAAACCCTTTTCTTTTTCAAATAATCTATTTTCCACATCTCCAATTTTTTCAATGTATTGATATTTGTAAAATAAGAGCAAAGAGTCCAAATAAGAGATGTCCATGCTCTCTTGTTTTGGAGACAGCTATGAAATTGTGGAATGTGTTCAAAGGTTGGAAATAACCCCCATTTTTGGTTGTTCAGGCAAGCTACAAACCTGGAAAATATAAAGTATAATTTCAATGAAAGCAGTCTTCTAGAGTCTTTAATGAAAATTTTAAACTGGTGGTATTCTGATAAAATTGCATACGTTTAATATGCGCTACCATGAACAAAACATGGTAAAATTGATTTACCGTATTTTTTAATGTGAGTTTATATTAAAAATCCCATATACCCAGAAGTAAGTAAAATAGCTATTTTTCTGATACTAATAAATAGCTTACCACACACAAGCGTAAGGTTTAAACCCTTCCTTTTGAATGTTTGAAGTTCATAGAAAATCCTTAATTTCTAGAACACAAACTATCTGGACTCCATTTTTTATGCATTATGGTTTTACTTGACCTTGACTTTTACTTGATGTTGACTTGCCACTGCAGTCAAATACCTGCACATTCCCAACTGTGTGACAACCACTGAATGGGGTAGGTAATTTATCTGCCTTGATGGCTTCTTTTCAAGGAGCAGATAATACTATTATCTTTGAAAAATAGAAAAGAAGAAATTTTTACTTTTATTTTCACAAGTCATGTTCTTCACTTAAATTTTTGTTTATTTTTAATTTCTTTTTTCCTCCCCTCTAATTGAAACGGAATTTCTATAGGTGGCCCAGAAAACAAACTTTCCAAATTTATTACATAATTTCCTTTAACAGCAAAGAGGAAGATCTCATGATCAGCAGGTCTTTTCTAATAGTACTCTGTTCCTCTCAATATAATACATGTAATGCTTATAATGTATTCAATCCAAAATGATTTCCATCTTTGGAGAAATTATTTAATAGAGTAAGAGACTAATTTTGGTTGATGAGATATCTGGAGAACATTTCATCAGATGTCCTTGTAGCTCTTCTCTGCACCTGTTCCTGGTTTTCTGCTTCTGAATATGGACCAAAAGCATTATGTAAGCTTTGTTACTCCTCTGGAAAATCTCATACAAACTCAATTTTATGGTCCTAACACACTGAAAATCAGAGACATCCTGTGGCTAAATACTACATTGCTATTTTTTTCTCCGTGATCCAACCCAAGGATTTGCAGTTATAGGGAGAAATTCCTGTAAGTACGATCTTAAACTTGAACAATTGCATTTCACCCTAGTTCTTTTAATTCAGCCATTAAGTCCATCAAGTTTTTCTAACACATCTTGAACCTTTCTTCAATAAATAGGTTCAGAAAATAACTGGAAATGAAGAAAAACTCTGTATTTTTTGTAGGTAATGATAATTCAAAGCATAGAGATGAGGGTTAAAGGCATGTAGCAATTCCTGCTGCTGAATGGGACCAAGTTTGGAAGCATTTGGTTATTCCTGATAGGCAATCTCTTGAGCTCCATTTAAGGCCTTGATCCTCAAGGCCTCATGACTGTACAAAGTCTTTCAGCAATAGGAGGAGGAAGCCTTTACTCATTACTGTTCTTGGCTCTGAAACACAAATAACTTGCAAGCATGTGTTTGTAAGTGTATAAAAAAGAGATGAGGAATTGCCTCATACATATTTTAAAAAGTAAATGTCAAGATGGTGAGCTTAGATTTAATTTAGGACTTATCATTAGTGTTCTCTATGCATTTATTCATTTATGCAAGTTACAGCAAGAAAGATGAAAATATTTATGGAGTAAAAAAATGTTATGGTGTGAAATACTGCTGCATGAGATGTCTGTAGCATGTTAAGTTTCCCCAAACGATTCCATCATCACTTATTGCCTAGTTTGCTTCCACATAATGATTATATATTTTAATTCATGGAAAGTATTTTAGTGTCACTATTCAAATAAAGGACAAACAGGACATGCCTCTCCACAGTTTTGCAAAAGGACAGGATCCGTAGATTTCAAAGCTGAGGAGTACACAAAATTTGCTGAATACAGTGAGGAAAATCCTGTAAGGAAATTCTCTTTTTGCTGATGTTACTGCAATGGGCTGGTGCAATTCCGTTGATTTCCATGGAGTCTTGCTAGGTTAAGCTAGAGAAAAACAGCAGGCTTTTTTTTCATTGCAGGACAATTAGCTATTCCTGTGTTTCAGATAAGCATAACAGAGACCTGAGTGCTGAACCCTTCATAAATTTAAGGTGCTATTTTGAAGAAGAAATTGTAAATCTGCAAGCACTAAGCCCAGAAAAAATTACACATGATGCTAACTGCTAAATACTGCCACAGCTGGGAGTCTCACAGGGAGCCCTCTTGTTTTCCCCAAAGGGACACAAGCAAGGTGACAGTGTTGACATGAGATGCAGTATTTTGTGTCCAGGTAGAGTGTCTCTGACAACAGGAATGTGGAGAGTCCCTCAGCAAAGGGACACCTTTTACACCTAGATTGAGGTCAAATGGTATTTGTAAATTTCTCTTCAAACAGTCTGTACTGCAGAATATCTTCCCAGAAGAAATGATACTGCAGGAAAGGAACAGATTAAATATATATAAAGCAGAGGTGTATGGTAGAGTCTTTGAGTAAAAAATGCTGGGTGGTTGGTCTCCATGACCCCTGGTGCATTGTGTCATTTTTGCTTTCTACGGACGGCCTTGAATAAAGAGACCAGTGAGACAAACCTAGCAGTAAGTCTGCAAAGGTACAGCTGCACCTGGGAGTATTTCCCAGTTTAATGCACAACCAGGATGTATCTTGGCTTCCAGGTGAATCCTGTCGGACCGTACTGCACTGTGTTCAACCACCGTTGCCCTGCGAAAGGGTGCAAGGTGTGCACTGTTGAGGAGTGTCTGAGTGTGCCCTGGAAGCAACCTACACTGTTGGGTAGCCAATATAAGCAAATGTACTTTGCATCTAGCACTGTCAGGTGTTGTTCAGGAAAACGTTTTGAAAAAATTGGAAGTGTTTCTGGATGCTTAGTTATGCAATGGGTTTTCTTTATATCAACTTTCAAAAAAAATTTTGAAATAAATCTGAAAATAAAAATGTTTAATTACATTTTCAGTGAACATGGAAACCAAATGCGTGAAGCAGAAGGAGAGAACAGTAATTTCCATGAAAAAATTTGTGCTTCACTTTAAAGAATTATGCACTGAAAAGTACAGCTACAATTCTGCATCACACATACTTCAGATTGTAGTGTATTTACTGACCCATCTTTCCTTACGGGTATCAATCCAGTTTCCTGTTAAGTATAAACAAATTAAGTGTGCATGTGCCTGCAATAAGAAGTGTTATTTTACTAAGTATAACAGATTTGTAGTGTTGACATTTTTATAATTTTTGGATAAAGGCCAGATTTTTTTTTTTTAATATGAGAGTTCAAAACAGCCCTTTGGAACTAGATGTAGTACTACAAAGAGAAAGCTTACGATGACTCACAGAATGTTCTCTCCTAAGGACCACTTTTCCGTGGTGATGAATTTATAGACAAGGTTTAGAAACTTTCTGTGGTGGGACAATTTTAGCACACAAAAAGGAGAACACTTATCCAGCTGCTCCAAGCAGCTTTATGGATGCTATTTATAATCTTTTTGCTTATACATACATTAAAGCTGGTTTCAGGCTCTGTAACATTTTTTTTTTTTTTGAGCCTTTTTGCTTGGAAATACAGAGGTTATATCCATTTGTTTCTCATATCATATGAGTTACTTGGTAATCTGCCCAAAGGGAGGAACCGGCCCCTCTGGAGAGCCCATGCTGCCAGCTCGAGTGTGTGCTCCCAGCCCTCCCTGACACACTCTGCTCACAGGCCAGCAGCTCTTCAGATGACTGCTTGCCAGCACTTCTATCAATATCTTGTCAAAAGCATATATAAGATAGATAAGAATAAAGACAGAAAATGTATGTGGAACCACGTCTAGGACCTGCATGTGAATATACAAGTCACCATACACGTCAGTGAAATTAACAGTACACTAATTGCCTGCAGGATCTGTATATGGGGAGGCATTTGTATATAGCAGTAGATTTAAAAAAAAAACCAGCCGAAAAGTGTTTGATGTGATCAACATAATTATCTTCTTCATTGCTTATTTTAAAGGCTGTGAACATCAGCACAACAGCTATGTAGAAGTGCCTTTGCTTTGATAATCTCTCTCTTGAACATACTGGATTTTGTTCAGTTTTTTTTAGGGAAGTGAGAAAGCGGGGGGGTTGTTGTTGTTGGGGTTTTTTCCCATTATTTTAAAAGCAAAGTGGCTTTATGTATTATCGGGGGCCTCTCAGACACACCCAGGTCAGCTGTGTTTAGGAGCTGGGGTGTAAAAGACAACCAAACTCACTTTGCTGGACATGGGCCTCTCTTTATAAAGGCTGTGCAAGACTCCCGATGCCTTTGCATTTGTCTAGCCCATCAGGATACTACATTTTATCCTTCTGCATTTTTATAGCCATAAATCTAGGTTCCAACCTGGCATAAGGTTTCTCAGAGACAGACTACCCATGCAGCACTGCTATCAGCAGGACTGACATTTGTGCTGGCCAATTACTTGTTAAGACAGGCTGCCATATATTTTGCTGTGCATTTAGCTGGTCCAGACTGTTTTGGTTTTTGGTGTCAAAAGTGAAAGCTTAAAAACCTCAAACTACACAAAAATGATAAATAATGTAGAGAATGTGGTGCGGAAGAATTAGAGTGGAGGATCTTCTTGGCCAGGCTCCCCAGAAAATGAAAGGTGACCCAAGAGAGCTCTGCTCATGATGTGACTGCAGCTGCTTCTCAGGGCAGTGCATTCCTTAAGTGGTATTTAGTCTTTTCTTGTGAGAGGCATTATGTAGGCACATAAGACAGCCTTAATCCCTAATTACGTTGTAATACATACATCACAGTTCTTGTACTCACTCAGCTACGCATCTTGATAAAAAAGATGTCAGGATACTACATTTAAACATTTTATACTAGATGGCAAGTTTGCAGTCTCACTTAACAGCAAGGAACGGATGGGAAGGAAGAGTATAACACATCCCCACATACAAACAAGATAGCTGTGCATAATTTGATGGATCTGAATCTTTGAACCTTATTTCAATATGCTTATATGCAATCTGACTCTCCTTTGATCTGGATTTTCTAAAACGAATTCTTTACCTCTTGTTCCATAAACCAGTCCTGAGTATCTTACAGAAAACTGACCTGCTATCCTATCATTGAAAAATGATACCTATAGTGCTAAAGAAAACAAAAGCACACCAAATGCAGAATAATATTTGAAAAACAAAATCAAACGGAAGGCTTGGGGAGCAATATAAATATTTAAGTGGCAATGAAATTATTTATTCTCTGAAGACAACTCCTGTAAGGCAGCTGCACCAGCCATTAAGGCAATTATATTTTGCCATTTTTATAAGCTGCTTGAGAAATAATTTTTCTCCACCAGATTAAAGCTGTGTCAGTTGTCTACAAAATCACTTCTGACTTAAGGGAATATTAGATATACACGTTGCATAAATCTGGAAGTGAAAGCTTGGGATTTACTTCTTTATTGTGTTAATAGTTATTTGTGTGGGACAACTTGGAACTCTACAGAAACTTCTGTGCTTCTTAGTTTGCTAATACCCTGACCTCAGACGATGCCACAGTAAGAATTCTCTGAGCAAATAAGTGGAAATTCTGCTTGTGATTAAGAGAATAATGTTCAGCTTAACTGCACCTATTGAGCTTGTCACAATTTCAACACAATTGAAAAGAAGGCCACTTTCTTGAGCAGTGCTGTAACCCTGCCACACCTTCTACCAGGTTGCTGTGAATAGACAGAACTATTTTATTGTCTTATGGCAGTCTGAAGACACATGGGAGATGATGTTTGTAGGCATGCAAGAAAACACTGCCCTTTGTACCAACATGAGTTCATCTATAGACCAGCCACGAAACCAAATTCTGAACTGCTGAGAGGTAGCACTTTGTAAAAATGACAGCCTTAGGCAGGTGTCTTGGCAAAGCACATCATGAGTAGCTGTCTTCTAGCAGGTGCTTGCATCACCTGTGTTACAGGCCCATGTTCGTTCCACGTTGTGCCAGGCCACCTGACCCAACACAGCCTATAGAGAGAGATGGGTGTCTCAAGACTATTCAGACTGATAAAGACACAAATCACCTTCCAAAAGTCCTCTCTTCATCATCTACACAGTGAAATATTTCCATAAGGACCAATGCAGCATAGAGCACAATGCAGTTAAGCTATTTTATATTCTATATATAGAATATATATTCTATTTTATATTCTATTATTTATATTTTATATTAATATCTTACATATATTAAGGCTCTCTGTTTTCTTGTCTTTTTCCTCTTTTTTTCCTCCCAAACTTGCTGTTCTCTGATTCCAGGGCTATGACTGCTTTGAGCACTTTATTTTGAGCTTTGAACACTAACCTAACCACTCTGCGCATTCTGACGCTTCCTTGAACCAGCCGAGAATGACTTTTATTCCTGTTTCTCATTAGCAGAAGATAAATGTATATTTTTAAAATAAGGGTGACAAATAAGGATTAACAGGCAATGAATAAATTAACAGGTCTTGGTGGGGTTATTTATGTAACTAAAGAGAGGTAAAATACTTCACCAAGGAATAAACGCAGTCCATATATTATAGCCGTGTTGTGAGGCTGATATTTAACTTCAAGGCAATCTGTGTTTATGGCTGGAAGGAGAAAGATTTATATTAAATATTAAAATAATAAACTGTGTCTTAAAATACCTTTCAAAAACACTTGCTGGTCTTTTCTTTTTTGTTGGTGTTAATACACGTTGTTTCATTCAAGTCAATGGAGTTACGCCAGCTTGCATAAACTGGTCATGAATTTTCGTATCTGCTGACATTTGTGATCTGCAGATGTTGGGGCAAAATGTTCATTGCAGGATGTTTATTGCCCTCAAATCCAAAGATCATTATTGGTATTTGTTTAAAATATATCTACCTTGCATGAGCACATGGGCAAATAAATCTTTTTGCAGTACAACCCTTGCAGCAGCATTTTCTATCCTGATGGCTTTCCTTTTTTTTTTTTTTGTTCTATTTAAAAATATCCTGATTGTAGGGTGAGTTGTTATAATACACAACAAATCTGCCAACGTCAAAGTTCTCCCCTTTATACCAGAAGGCTTGCCGAGCTGGAGCACTTTGCAATAAAATTCTACACCTGAAACACAGCTTGACAATGACAACAATGTGGACAAGTGAGAAGTTACGTGACATTCTGAAAACTTTCCCATTCTGCATGGAGAGAAAAGTAAAACTTTCCTGGTCAGAACTAGATCATCCTTAAGGTCCCTTCCAATGAAAAGCGCACAATGGTAAATCCAACAGAAGGACTCAGCAGCCCAGGTTAGCATGGAGATAACTCAGGCAGCATATGAAATCTCCTGTCTGGTCTTAACGGCAGAGTGAAGGGAGTTTACTGCATCACAGGAACCTCCCTAGTACAGTGTACTTTAAGGATTCTTTTTTGTTTTTGCTCTTCAGTTTTACTTCGAAACTTCTCTGTGGTGGAAAGGGGCTCTAGAATTGGGAATCAGCCATACTAATGTGGTCTGCATGAAAGGAGTTATGGTATTCTGACTTCTTATAAAAGAGGCTGTAGCAAGATCAGTGATGGTTAGCAATTATTAGGTTATACTCTGAATGTTGGAATAATCCAAATTTGTAGCCCATTCCTAACAGATGCATATGGCTGTGTTTAACATGGCAATTATGTATTTTATGTGGTCTGTAAATACAGGCATAAATTGCTTGTAGTGAGAGCTACAATTAAAGCTGCTCAGGTCTGCTTGTTTGCTGGAGAAAAAGCAAGTTCACTTTTAGACCTCATCATTCATATTTAGCTGATCTGTCACATTTAGCATTCTGATTTTGTGAAAATGGTGGAAGTTAAGCTAGTCTTTTCTAAGTCTTTGCCAGCTATACAGGAAAATAAATTACATAGGTATGTTAGATCATCTGCTTTTAATTATTTTTTACAGGAGCAGAAAGACAGTGTTAATAAATCTTATTAATATTGTAATTAGAGACAATACAAATATAAAATAAATACTAATTAAATATTTTTTAGTAATAGATTTTCAAACTTTTTAATACTACTCAACTGTGACACAGCACAGTAAAAGTTAACAACGCATCCAAGTAGCAGATTAAAATATTCACACCAAAATGATATCAAGTAGAAGCTTGGGTAAGGCAGTTCCAGCATAACAAGAAACCACTGAACAATGTGAAAGAAAAAGGAGAAAACCAGTGCATTTTTTGTTTGGTTTTGTAAACAGAAAACTCTGAGGTAGCATATTAGCTCAAGAAGTACAGTCTTGAACAGTAAGACACACATACTACAAATGAGTATTAAATGAACAACTGCATTGTGGATCTAACAAAGTGTCCAGTGCTGCTGTATGAAGGGCTGTACTGCAGGAGCCTCAGATATCTGCAGTAATCCCATCAGAGACAGTTTCCTGCCTCCAGCAACTGTTTCTGTTGCAGTGCCTAGAGCAAGACACTTACCTTTGCCTTTCCTTCATGCCTCAAGCACTTTAAATTCCTTAAATACCTCTTGATGTGCTTCCAGAAAGCATATGCAATATCAAATTGCTTTGAGATTCTCTGAATGTTAGTATGGGTCAAAAGATAGTTATCTTTATCAAAGCATTTTTATCAGAGCATTTCTAATTTGGAACAGTCATCTCGCCCAGAGTTAGCTGGACATACCTGTGGTAGGTGATAGCCAGCTGAATACTCAGTTGGACAGTGTCACCTGCATGAGGAAGAGCAGTGTGATGCTGAAACATTTTAAATTGCCCTCATTGATTCTGTTCACTTTTTTCAGTAAATGAAAAATCCAGGGTAGTGTAGAGATTAACGCATTGTGGTGTGTAACGGAATGTTTTGCCCTCTACCCTCAAGCAAGAAGCTGTGATAGTTGTGCTTAGTTTACTACAAGGGAAGCTGCCACAGAGCTTGCAGACAAGCTGGTGTCTTCTTTTAAATCTTCAGCCCAGTCTCAGAAACCTCTCCAGGGCAGCTGGGACTTGCCCTACATTTCTTAAGCCCACTCATGGTAATATGACTCCATTTATAGTAACTTCAAAAGTGAAAGCCTGGTATTAACCACTCTTGTTATTGGAGAATTTGTATTTCTTGTTATTGATGTCTTGGTTTCCATAAAGGAGGGGTTCAAAAGACACCTTTGCAAATGAATTAAAGGAAGAAATGGATAGTGAGAGTTCCTACTTAGCTATTTTTGTGTTGGGTGTGGTGTATGCATAGCTAGCGTGTGGGGCTGGTTCATGGGGATGCGCAGCTGTCTCACGGCAGGAGCTGAGAAGGCAGAGAGCACCCAGCGAGATGGTGCCAGGTGGGCATCACAGCACAGTCACAGCTGTGGATTTGAGCCGAACACACGGTGCTTCCCAGCCAAGCAAGGCTGGCCACCCAGGCCAAGGCTGACAGGGCTTTCACCCAAGTCCACGCAGACGGGTGCTCAGGTACACACGGGTGAACATTTTGCTTCCCCTGATATAATTTTTTTACTGAAGGACAAATAGTGTTCTCTAAATACGACTCATTTCAGTCCTCAGCTAACAAAAGAAAAGGTATCAGTGATCTGAATTGCTTCAGTAGTCAGTCAGCTGATTCCTAGTCTCTGAGGTCAGTGATTTGAAGTGATCCGGATATTTTCTGACACAACAGCCTTCAACACAGAGGTCCCAACATACAGATGGTGTGAGGCAATGCTTTAAAGTAACTACATTTGTTCTACAGTTACTCTGTTGGGTCACAAAGCAAAGAAGAGGAAAAGTTTTGCTAGTTTAAGTACATTCTTGCTACAGAGCAGGTAAATACTTCATTTTTAGGCAATACTAATCTGATTACAATGTGAAAGTATTCTTCTGAAAAAGGTGCCAATGGCTGAGTAAAGCTTTTTAAAATATACACAGAAAGGACTCTTGGATCGCTCTGGATGGAACTACTCCCTATTATACCCACAAATCACAAAAACAAGAGATCACAAATACAGTAGTTCCATATTCTCTTCCAGAACACCTCAGAGATCTCAGTATCTTTATCAATGATAAATGATGGAGATTAGGAAGAAACTTTGGCTGCAGATATGCTGTTTAACAGCTGCAGTATTTCAGACACCTTATTCTTTAGGTGCTAGTGTTGGGAGAGGGATAGAAGCTACATAAATGTTTTAATTCAGATCAGAAGTGCACTTCTGATGTGAACCTGAGTGTCCCTTCCTACACACATGTGGATCTCACTATGTCGTAGCCTCTGGATTTGTGACACACATCGGACCAGTCTGAGGGTGCATGAACTTGATTGAACATACACTGAGGGATGCTCTTGGGGTACATGCAATGTGCCCCAATCACAAATCAGCTTTTAGTCCATGGGATGAGATCAGCCCGTCCAAAGCCAAACCCAATCAGATCCATACAATGTAGAGTAGGTCTGGTCCTCAGACCAGTTGATCCAGTCTCATCAGAATGTTTGCATAGCAGTACCTGCTCACACAGAACCTGAAAGGGTGGTTATTTTGACTCAAAATACCAAGACTTATAAGTAGACCTCTGCTTAGATTTAAATTTAACCGGAAGTACTTTAAATTTACCAAAGGTAGGGTAACTCCTGGAGGGCCATTTTTCCTACAGAAGACCATGTGTTAGAGGGGGTGGATGTATATCCTCCACGGCTGCTTGTGGAAAACCTTTTTCCCCACTCAAATCCATGTCATTAACACATGAGCTACAAGTCATCCTGTCTTCTGGTGAGAGAAATTTCACCCTCAAACTTTTGTCATAGTTCAGCTAAATTCTAATTTGTTGATAACTACTCCTGAAATTTATTTATTCCCAGAGAAATAGTAAGAAGAAAGTCAATACATTTAGCTTCCAGAAAAAAAAAAATACCTCTGCTGCCTCCTTTTTTTGCATCAGCACAAGCATGAAAAAAGCTTCACAGAAATTTCTATTCTGTCAAAGGCCAATTTAATCAAAAAACACCCAGAGTAACTTTTGTTTTTACCAGCTCTACTTGACACATGTTTTCTGCCTACAAGGGCACTATGTTACACAAGCATTGATATCTGAATGCTATCAAAGTCAGTACATACTTAAATGTGTAAAATAAGCTTTCTCAGCTCCACATTAGACTCTTACATGAAATATTACAGTTTTAAGCAAGTGTCAATGAAACCAAAGCACTCTTCTTCAAAACTTCTCCATAAAATATTTTAACAATCCAGTTATGCATGTACATAGCTTTCTAAAGGTCTTTTGCAAACCCATAAATTCCCTGTTCTTACAGATTTTAGAATCTCATGCCATTAACCTAACTTTTAAAACTAAGTGATGCAAAAGTTTAACTACTAATTCTGATGTTTTTAACTTCTTTCCTCTCTTCAGTATTCATGTTTAGCTATTTTAGAGTAACATATAAACGTCAGCCTTAAATTAGGAAGCATTCTGTCTGAGCCAATAGTGATGGATTTTACTAAGTGATTTGATAGATTTTAGGGTCTCTGTTTATGCTCTGAGGTTTGCATTTCACATTTATTTTGAAGGTCAACTGCCAAGAGAACGAACCGTGTAACAAAGATATCAGATAAGTTAACAGATGCTTAATTGCCTGGGTAGATAAGTATATTGGGTGCTATTTGCCTACAGGAAGCCTGGAAATCTCCTAGAGTTTGATATAGCTGCCACAGCAGTAAGTGGCATCCTGATGCTATGTTGTTACTGTTGTAAATGACCACGCTATCACACATGACCAGATAAATACAGTGTGATACAGAAATACACCAGATCCATGGCTGGTTTAGGGAGCAGAGCAGGGTGGCTGCTAGCTTGCCATTTGCTATCACTTTGGATGTGAAAGCGGAGAGGTTCCTGATTCTGTAAGTCTCCCTAATTCTCACACTTAATGAGCGACACCCAAAACTTGCCTTTGGGAATCCTCTGAAGAGCAGAATAGCTGCTGAATTCCCTTGTCATGTTACTATTCACAGTGAAAACAAGGGAAGAAACAGAACTCTTTTATTTATGCTCTCTGGTATCAGTGTCGTAAGTGAAACTATTTTATTGATTTTCATATTAGTTTAACAGCATACTCAGTAATACCACACTACAACGGCTTTTTGTATTAGATTATGAAAGATTGATAATCCGTTCTGTGGCCCATTGCAGGTCTGAGGTTTGATGGCAGTAGCAATTTCTAAATAAGCACTAAATTGGAAGAGAAGTGAAGGCACCGTTGTCACAAGAACAGGGAGTGCAATGAGGAAGATGGAGACAGTGAGGGGAAAGGCTGCTTAGAAGACAGTTGCATGAAACACTTGACTGTCACTCAGCATAACACACTGGTGCAGCCAGTGGCACCTGTGACAAATAGCACACAGAGCCACAGTTGAGTGACATCTGCAATCCTCTGGCCTGATGCTTCTCTGCTTTCCCAGTCACTGCTGACTTTGAGTGTTCAAACAGTTTGTGCAGACTCTGAGAGAAGTTTAAGAAATTATGGATACGGGAAAACAAAAGCATTAGTCTGTTTACCTGCTGGCTTTGAGTATATAGGTTCACAGAGGAAACTTATTTTCCATAGTATTTCAGATATTTTTGATTGCATGGTCTGAGCAGAAGAGGAAAGGTAATTCTTAAGATCAGCATGAATATAACTGACTCTATAACTTCAGAAGAATGTTATATACAGACTGAAGTGTCAGATGTAGGGGCAAGAGTACTAGGATGCTGTAACCAATCCAGAAATGGAATAGACCAAGAATGAACTATTTCAATTCCTCTATTTCCCGTATCACTTAATTTGGAAACTACTGATACTCCTTTTAAGCAATTTTATGTTTTATTAGGGCTTAACACCCTGGAGAAAATCAAGATTCTTTTTTCCCTAACAGCAGCTTCCATCTACTTCTAAAAGCAGCAAAGTGCTTCTTTGCAGAACACCTTAAATCAAGATATACACAAATGGGCCCATTCACAGTCTATGATGGCATACCCAGTTGATTCTAGATTAATTTTTCATAACTGACAAATACAGTTTACAGCTGACTTTCTCTAGTAATAGATTTCTGATAATGGAGCCTTAATTTAGTAAAGAAAGCAATTGAGAAGTTTCTGACCAGTCAATGGATGCATCAAGAGTCTTGTACAGATGGCAAATCTCCTTTTAATTATGCTCCTTTTGAATGTCTACAAGTGTAGAACTGTGGGTGATGCAGGATCACAGTTCTTGTAGTACTGTAAATTTGCCTGAGTCCAGATTAGAAATGCATATTTAGAGGCTTAGAAGGGCAAGGCCTTAAGCCCTAAGCACGAGGACTGAGTATGAAGGTTTGCCTGCATGGAGATCCTCTGAAGAGAGAGAACGGAGGGGAATAAACCTAAATATTAAATGTTAAAGCTTCTGCAATCAGGAACACATGGCAGTCCAGGCAGCCCATCGCCAGACAAAGCATGTGGCAAACTCAAAGGCCCAATTTAAAGCTGGCAATATAAAGTCTGTTTAGGCTGCCAAAGAACCAGACGTGTCATGCCTGGAAGACTCTCTTTCCTTTGCTGACTCTTTGCTTATGGGTCCTGTGATTGATATCCCAAAAGTACACCATAAAACATTCACAATTTATTGGGAGGTACCGTGATCACCAGCATACCTAAAAGTTCTTTGGTTTTTTCCTTATTTTTAAAAAAACAAAAGGTTTGAGTTATTTCTTGCCAATTAAACACACACAAAGAAAATGACCCTATAAATAGTTTATCTTACTATTTCTAGTGCTTTGGACTTAGCTGGGCTCAAAATCTGTTACAAATATGACTTAATTTATGGAGCAATGTTTGTAAAACGGAGTACAGGGTGTCTTATTTCATTTAAGAAACTTAATTTACGGCTAGATAACACAAATATTTGTGTAGAAATGTGGGGTGAGGTTGGGAAATTCTCATCACAACATAAATTAAGATGAATTAACATGCATTACAGTTTCATTCACTTTGGAGAATTTAGTAACTTCTGGAGAAAATATTTAGTCTACTATCATCTGTTCAACACATGAACTTTCTTAGCCAATACTGCCCGGAATTATGCAGGTTACTGAATCAATGTCTATGTTTTTCCTCAGCAATTCAATAGGTAAATAAAAAAACCAGAAAATCAGATGCCAGTGTTACATATTTTATCTAAAAGAACAACAAAGCTATAAGCTTGAAGGAAAAGTGTGACTTGAAAAATATTCTTTAAGCAGAGAAATAATGCAGTAGGGTTTGGGAATCCCTTATGCTACCAAGAAAAGAAACATAATCTACTTTTGGGGAGCTCTGCTAAACAAAAAAGCCAGAGCTTCCACAGAGATAAAAAAAGGCTTAATGCTCTGAACTGAAATTTGTGAAAATTTCACCTATTTGCCCTGTAATCACTTGTTCCTCAAATTAAGGAGCATCAATGTTTGGCTGGATTCTGATTTCATTGTTGTAATGCCATTAAAACCTTCCCGCAGTACCTTGGCTGCTCTCCCAAAACTCTTAACTGGCAAAGCTGTGACTTCTGTGTTTTCAAAGTCCAAGGTGTGGCTACAACTGAGTCATAGCTCAGAATAGTCACTGAATGTGACATGATGATTTTGGCTCTTCTACTGGAAGAAGGCAGGCTGGTGAAGGGGCTACTCAGAAGGACTCAGGGCATTGACAACACACAGCAAGTCCCATTAGTGCCACTCTCCGTGCTGGAGCTGTGTGGCATCTGTGGTAATAAGCAGATGTTTTATGCATTGTTAAAACAACTTACAATTGATTTCTTGAGACATACCACGGCATTTGTCTATTACTTGATTGTTAAAAAGCATTACCACACTGATTATTTACTAAACATCAATCTGGAATCTAATTTGCTAAACTATGACAAACCACAAATGCAGAGATCTCCTTTAAGTATTGTGCCTTTGTCACTGGAATATCAAACTTGCCATTTGAGGTTTTGTCTTTCATTTTGTTTAGACAATTCACTGCTGTGCTCTTAGAATAAACCACTCCATGGTGCAGAAGTTGGATTTATGAAACATGGTGTAAACATGTTCTGCCTAAGAGCAGGCAGACAGCAGATGCCTAGGGCATTCTGTAATTTTCCTGGGAACACAGTTTCTAAATCATCTCAGATTTATTGCCGTAATTTTCATCAGATACCTGATACAGTAAATGTTTCTAAAGGTTTTATAGTTTTTATCTAAAAGAGACGGATTGTTTAGTCTGCCTGACTGCATGACATCATGATGTTCACACTTTATGAGAGACAGTTACCTTCGTGTGTGTTGCTTTGACTTACCAGGTTTGGAGGAATAATGGATAATGATGTATGTATTTGTGTGAAGGTATAAAAATATACTTGTAACTTTTAGTGAAAAGGGACATTGCTATCAACTTCACCCAGGATGTATTACATTGGACTGAAATGACCAGGGTAGATAATGTCTCTCAGAGCTATTGTTTACAACCTCTTGCTTACTCCTCTTTTTTGATCCCTGTTTCCAACTCTCACACAGAGAAAACTGCTAAACCCAAGAAAATACACCAAGAAAAGAGATCTCCAAAGAGATTTTCTTTGGAACAGGATACCAAGTTTAGAGGGTGTCAGTGGAGTCTTTCACTCAGGTATCAGTTATTTCTCAGCATTGCTCACATCTA
Source organism: Eulacestoma nigropectus (assembly GCA_013397775.1). Lineage (NCBI taxonomy): Eukaryota > Metazoa > Chordata > Aves > Passeriformes > Eulacestoma > Eulacestoma nigropectus. Next base: position 1,156,259 of record VZTE01007284.1, on the reverse strand, counting down.
CTCAACATATTACAAAACAGAGCTTTGTCGGTTGATACTTCAAAATTTCCTAAGCATGATTTAAGATCTCCCTTGATAAAATAACTCACAAAAATTAATGAAATGAAGAGAGCTGCTAGCTCCTTACACAAATCATCCTATCAGCATTTCTTGCCTTCTGTCCAAATGAAACCAAATCCCTAAATTGGAAACATTCATAATAATAAAAAATTGTTGAGCTTATTTTCACCTGGATAAGATGGCTATTTATCATACTGTCTGGGCCCACTGTCCAAAAGACCTTTTTCCGAGCTGAAACTGCTATTGCATGATTATACTGCAGTCACACAACAACAAAGATCTGGAATTACGTGCTGAGCCAGCGGGTAGTAAAATGCCTCAGTCCCTACCCAGAAAGGTTCTGCAGGCTGTTTACAAGGAGGCATGAGGACAGTGAGGTAGAAGAGGGGGTGAGAACTGAGAGGCAGGTATGAGGAAAAGGGGCAAGTTCTTACACAGCAGGCTGTAATCTCAGCTCAGCACCTGCACAGCCAGCAAAAGGAAAGGTTCTTTGAAAAAGAGAACCAAGAAACTATGTACATAGGCCTTCTGTGAGAGAACTTTTGATGCCAAATTCTATTTCCGTCAGGGAGCTGCTGCTTGCCAAGATATGTCCCCCAAGCAGGATTTTCACTAAAAATCTCCTGCTGCTACTGTAGCACCCAGTGTTTTTACGAGACGGAGCTTCTAACGTACTTACTCCCATCTAAAGGTGAAATGCTGAGCTAGGGATGGTTGGTTGGTTGATTTGATTTTGCTGAGGTTTTGGCAGGTAAATAGGATGTAGCTCAATTTGACTGAAATGGTATCAAAGAGTGAGATGAAATTTCAGATGAAAAAAACCATAAAGTTTGTATTGTTTTATGCTATCTTGAATGCATAAATTATGAAACCTGTGATCAATATTGAACCTCAGCTTTGCTCTACATTTTCTCCTAGAAAAGGACAGTTGCTTTGATATGTCTGAAGGAATGGGATTTATCAAAAATGCAAAGAAAAGGGTTTTTTTTAAAATTGACAGCAACAATACATGTCCACTAAACACTAAATTGAGAACCCAGATACAGAGTTGAGTTTATTTTTTATTTTATTTTTAAAAATCCAGCTAATATCACATTCTCTGCTTTCATACACTTACAATTTAAATTGTGTTTTTTACATTGTGCACTGGGATAAATTCATAAGGCGAATTCATTTCCATTTGCAATTATTGCAGTCTATAAAGCTGCAGTGGGCAAAATACGTGCATTTTGAGCTACACTTGATATGCTATGTCAATTAATACCACACAAATGTAGAGCTTTACAACACCATTAAATCATTGGCTCCATATTTCTGCAGTTTCTTTCTCATTATACTCTTTTTGTGACCAGCTATCATTACATCAAGTTTCATGGAAAATGGAGTTGGCATGCTCCATGGCTAAGAACAAGCTGCCAAAACTTAAATTATGCAAGAAGCAGCAGAATGCATGAGGTGATACTTTGTCTTTATATTGGAATTTTGTTTTTTTCCATCTCAAATGAAAAATATATCTTTTTGTTGTGTTTTCATTTTTGCTTTTGTAAAATAGAGAGGAGTGACCTAAGCCATACATCAGGACAATATGTGGCCAAAAGAGTCAAGTCCTCTTTGGCTGACAAGCTCAACCAAGAGGCAACATTCCCTTCAGTTAATCCTTAACATAACATAAGACAGCTCTTACTTCTCTCTTCATAAACTGTAATTTAAAACTCTCCCTTCCTTGTTTCACATGAGTAATTATTAAGCTTAAAACAACAAAATCCCACACGCAATGGGGACACACGTTTTGAATGCAGTGAAGAGTGTTTGGTGTTCCTGTTTTATGAGCAAGACGTCACTACTAAAAGCAAGCATCTGCGTGTTTCTCACAGACAACAGATTCCAGTCTTGTTCTGAGATTACTTCATTGTACGGCATCTGGTGTTTTATAGCCATGCCGTTTAGAAATAAATACTCTCTCTGCAATTTTATAACTTTAAAAATACTACCTTAAATTCACCTATTTATTTATTCTTGTAAGGAGCAAAGTTCTTTATACAACAACTAATTTAGAAATTCCTACTTTGTTTGCTTGAAGTTCTTGTTATTTTTTTCCTCCCAAAAAAGTAATGTTTTCCAGTGAGCCAGAGTGACTTTTGTTGCTACATACACCCTAATAATTAATTTTTCCATTGGGTGCTGTAAAACTGGTCCTCGCAGTAAGATTCCTGCATTTCCCTTCTGCATAAAGTCTTTCTTTGTTTGTTCTAATTGTTTTATGTTTCAACGGAATTATTATTTTGCTTCTTTATTGTCCAGCTATGAGCTACTCCATTAAGACTGCATTTCATTAGCTCTAACAAGATAACTGAAATCTGGTAGATCCATTATTCATGGAATAAACATTTAAAATGTTTATCTCTTCCCTCAGCTAATGTCACTTCACAGCAAATACACCTGAATATTAGAAACCTCTTTCCTCAGATCTAGTTTTCACAGACCTGTCCCCTTTAACCACCCAGGAGAAGGCTTTTCCTTTCCTGCCTCCTTCTTTTCTCCCAATATAACTGTGCAGGCTGCAGTGGTGTGACTTGCTGCAGGCTCTGTGACCAAATGCCTTCTAATTCAAAGACCACCCTGAGTGCAGTTGTCAGACATAAAAGCTCACATGTATTTTTTCAGTAGAGATAATGGTTGCTGGATTAAAGGCAAACAATGCAGAAAGATCAGATTTCACAGAGCACAGTGTGCACCCCTTATTCTCTACTATTCTGTACCCTAAACTGTTTCATGGCACTGTCTCACTGTCTGCAAATTGGTAGGACTGATCTCATCTGACAAGGTAAAATCTATTGGTTTTGCCCTCACTCTTACAGTTTCATTCGGCAGAAACAAAAGATCAGGTTTTCCTGGTCCATGGAGCCCTTCGCTCACCATTTCTCTGTGGGCCTTCCATAGGATTTGGAGAGGTTGCCCCTCATAAAAAAGAAACATAAGGCTCAACTCATCCTGAGTACTACTCTATACTGACTCCTTAACATGTAGGACAATGACTTTACTCTACTTTTCCACAATCTCCTAGAGTCTCAAGATAACTAATTTTTCTATGGTTCTATACTGTTTTCTCATGTTTGTGGGTGGTACACGCTAATCATTACAAATTGTCCTGCACCTTAGTCAGGCAGGGGCAGACTGTGCTGACTACCAGACTTTCGAGGTGCCTTTTTGTCCATCACTCATCACATAGTAAAAAACCCACCAGTTATCTTATGAAGAAGAGGTGATAGGTCCAAGGAAGAGGGATGAACATAGGAAAAATAACACACTGGTGGGTTGCATGCCACCCACTGGCTAAGGACTAAGAATAGAGGGAGTGGATGCTAGAAGGTGTAGCACCCACAGTAGTAATGGTCCTGTAGTCTCCAGGTCTGTGAGATGTGTTAACTTGCTTCTGGACTGCAAAGGCACCTGAACTCACTGGACATCTACTTTCTAATTTGATACAGATTTTTTGGCAGGTGAGGCTAGATATAAGGACTACTTCATGTAACAAACAACATATGCTGTAGACAGGAGGAAAGGCTGAAGCCCTCGAGTCCTCCCTCACCCAGTTTGAGCCTGAAATACTCACATTTCTGTCTCTGTGTTGGCCTAGAACAACCTGGCAAGAGTAGATCAGCATCTTTGTCACGTGTCTGTCTGACAGAGATTGATAAAATTTCTTCACTGAAAGAGTTGTCAAGCACTGGAACAGGCTGTCCAGGGAAGCAGGTGAGTCACCATTCTCAGCCATTCTTGGGGGTCTTTAAAAGACATACGGATGTGGTGCTTAGGAACATGGTTTGGCAGTGAACTCTGCAGCATTATGTTACCAGCTGGACTCAGTGATCTTCAAGGCCTTTTATAAACTAAACAATTCTATTGTTCTGTGATTCTATGACCAGATGATGTTCCTTTGCCTGGCGCCTCTGAGAGATATGCTAGACCAAATGTGCGCAGACACTGCACAGCCCATGGCAAACAGACACTGTTCTTCATGAGACCTGGTCTGGACACAGGAGCCCTCGGTTCCTGTGTTTCTCACTCCTCGCAGCTGCTTTGGAGGGAGAACCACCCCTCTCTCTCAGGACACCTTGGTGTTGAACAGAAAAAACCCTTGCAGTAGTGATCAAAACCTGCACCATTACATATTTCACCACAATTAATATTCTAGACTAGGCCTCAGAAAATACATCAGTAATTATTTTTATGCTGCTGGATAGTGAATACAAAAGATTTTACCTTTTATACACAAATGCTTTGATTTTCTCTGAAGCCTTTTCGTTGGCCATATCAAAACATGACTACATGTTTGACTATTTCAAAACTAAGAGAGCTGCCTCTGGTAAAAGCAAAATAAAAGAACCTCAGCTGAACAAACTGAAGGTGAAACTATTTGATTTTTCACAAAGAAAAGCAAATTACTTAGATTTTATGTTCTATTAATGATCTCCATTTACATTTTTTATTGTTGTTGCTACCACAGGCAGATGGATCAGGGATCCAGCCTGTTGATAAGAGAGCAGGGTAAGGACATGCTGTGCAGCCTTTGTGCCTCTGGGTATGTTTGCACTGTGTGTTGCTGGCAAGGACACAAGCTCATTTTGTGGAGAGATCTGACTTACCAGCCCAGACTTGGCATTGTGCTTGCATGGTGACTCCTGTTATTCGGTGTAAATTTTGGGCAGAGCGTGTTTTTGGCTGCCTGTGCTATACAGTCCAAGTGAACCCAAGGTTTATTTCCCTGAAAATATGAAACTGTGCTGTGACAGTGTTTAATTAAATGTCTTTTTGCTTTTTTGACACGCAATAGCTATTGTTTGCCTAACGCCAACCTATTCAATAAATAGAGGCTATTTTTTCTGTAGGCCCTATCACATCAGTCTTGTTCATTATGTAAAGGACTTACAGCTTCTTCAGACATTAAGCATAATGAAGTTCCTTTGCTTCAAAAACCCACAGGATGATGGTTAGTACCAAGGTTAAATTCTTCTTTGGTTTTTCACTTTCAGGAAAGTACTTATTTGAAAATAAGCATCCTACTATTCTCTCTTTGAGTCTGAAATTCTCATTTGTGATCGTTCCATTCCTGGAGAGGAATCTGGCAGTCAGGACTGAAGCCAGATTCAAGAAGCCAAATTCTGCTGAGGTAAACCCATGGTGTGCTCCTTGGAATACACACCTGGAATTAACTGGTTTCAGACAACTGTCCCTAGTGCGCAGAGAGACTAACAGGCTGAAGGTACACAGTCAGGTACCAAAAAACCAGCCACTCCTGCCCCTTCCCTGTGCCAACACAAACACAGAGGCTCTGCAGCAGCCAGATCACAACCTGATAAGCTGGCAATTGGTCCCGGGAGAAAAAAAAATTAAGAAGCGGGTTTTTTTCGCCCTCTGTGCTCCTGGAATTGTCTTGCTGTAGGCAGAGAAGTGCCAGTCTCTGAGCAGAGGCTGCACATCTGGAAGAGCAGAACAACTGACTGCCCTGGCAGCAGGTGGCCACTAGTGTGGGTTATCAGGGTTTGGCTGTATGACTGCACTGCAGCCTCAGAGTGGCATCTGGTGGTAATCTTGGTAGGAGTATGGTGGAATAAATCAAAGAGTTTTTCATCAGGCCTGCTAAAGTAATTCAGAATAGTTTGGGTTGGAAGGAACCTTTAGAAGCCATCTACTTCAATGGCCCCAGAGGGACATCTTTCACTAGTTCAGGTTGCCCAGACAGGTGGTAGATGATCCATCCCTGGAAACCTTCAAGATCAGGTTGGATGGAGCTCTGGGGAACCAGAGCTGTTCCAGTACGCTGTTCCAGGGTTTCAGCATTCTCATTGTAGAAGATTTCTTTCATCTATCTAGTCTAAATCAACCCTCTTTTAGTTTAAAACCATTAGTCATTTTCCTATTGCTACAGGCCCTGCTAAAAAGTTTGTCCCATCTTTCTTATGAACTCCCTATAAGTACTGAGAAGTGGCAATGAGGTTTCCCTGGAGTCTTCTGTTCTCCAGGTTGAACAACCCCAACTCTCACAGGCTTTCCTCACAGGAGAGGTTCTCCAGTCCTCTGATCATTTTTGTGATTCTCCTCTGGACTTGCTCCAACAGGTCCATGTCCTTCTTACGTTGGGGTCCCTAGAGCTGGATGCACTGAAGCACTCCAGGAGGGGTCTCATGAGACTGGAGTAGATGGGCAGAATCACTTCCCTTGACCTGCTGGCCATACTTCTGTTGGTGCAGCCCAGGATATGATTGGCTTTCTGGGCTGCCAATGCTCAGAAGTTACTTTTAATCTCAACCAAAAAGAGCTTCTTTTTTTATCTCTGAGTCAACCATGAGGTGCTGCTAACTGTACTGTTCTGAAGGTATATGGTATGATATAAGAAAGAGTAAGTTTTTCTTAAAATAATTTTCCTATAATAAACCCCCTACAAACTCATTTTCAAGATCCTGCTGTGGTAGTCTCCCCTGTATCACAGCCTTAACTGAGCTGTAGAACATAGGGAAAAGAAAACTGTTTTGATTTTATAAGATACATCTGTTTTCTCCGTGGCTGTATTTAAGCAATCTAGAACACCTTCTCTTTAGAAAATGCTGTTCTGTGTATTGTTTTGTCTGGTAACTTTACGGTATGGATTCTCTTTAAATAAATACACTTTAGGTCCCATTATTCCCCAGAGGAAGAGGAGGCTCAGCAGAGCATTGTTCTCTAGAGCATTCAGCCTGCACAGGCAGACATAGAAGGAAAGGGTTCATGCTCCCTGTCCACTGCTGGATTCCAGCTCCCATCCCATCCTCTTCATCTGGCAAGTTCAAGGTGCAAAATAATAGAAAAAAATGGAATTTATTGCCCCCATCCATTTGTTGGTCTATTTTCAATTCAGAGTACTTTGGCTTACCTACCCTCAGGTGCCTTGCAGTTTTGGAGCTTTTTTTGCAGGTATTTTCCTGAAAATCACTGTCTAAGGTCTGATTCTGATCTGATATACTGAGGTGCAAATTAGTAGCACCCTTGAAATACATGCACATTTTGCTGTAACACCAACATCAAATCAGAACCATGACTTTGTACCCCCACATACAGTCATGTGAACAAAGCCTTTAAATCAGAAGCATAATTAACTGAAAAAAAAAATAGAATTGGGCTTAATTGTCTTCAGAATTTTGTTGACTGTGGGTTTGTTTCTGCAAATCTGAGACCAGCAAAAGTCCTGTTTTACCCACAGTACACTTTTCAGAGAGAGGTTTAATGTATAACTCTAATTATTGGTTCTCATTTTCCAACTAAACCTGCTTATCATAAATAGAATGGAGACTATGGGTTTCACTTGTTTTCTGAATGAAAAACAATACTGATAACATAAATATGTAAGCTAGGTGGACAGGGGACAGTAACAATGCTGTTTATTTTAAATAATTTTCTATTTTTCTTTTGTATTGAGAAAAATTCTTTTAATCTCCTGCTTGAGAGCAAAACAAATTATATTGCCTGAGCAGTAAAAGTACTGACTGCTGACCTACACTGCTGTTCTCAGTTTTTGGAGCTATACGCATGCTCACAGCAGGTTTTGCTTGCAGGAGAACTGAAGAGATGCCCAATATATGGTCAGTATAACTACTTATTTCTTGACATTTGCCTGAACATTATGCACACAGTGCCCACTTAAATACTGTGTTCTACCACAGAAGAGGGAGTACAGTTTCTGTTATGTATTCAGAAGTAAAATTAAAGAGAAAACACAATTGAAGAGCCATTCTGCAAAACAGAGGTGACAGAGTTTACCTCCAGGAGATAGTGAGAGATGATTGATGGCGTCCATTCACCTTCAACTGGATACAACAATAAATGTTTCCTACAGCATTTTGACCATGTAAGGCCATTTCAGACATACAAATGACATTTTTACAGATACTAGAGTTTCAGAAGATGAGACTTTGGGATCCTGTTAATCGTGCAGTGTGGGACAGAGTCCTATGCAGTCCTTTCAGTGTATGAAACTAAGGGTTCCCTATAAAATATCAGTAATGTATTCAAGAAAAGCTGATTTTAGCTTCCTTTTTCAGATTTGCTACTTTCAGAACTATGAGTTTCCTTCTGGACTAAAAGTAGGTTCCACTGTCTTTTATGTGAACTGCTCACATATTTTAGATTCCTTTTTTTTAATTACAAAAAAAAAACCCCAAAAAACCAATGTATGTAATTTATATAGTGTCTGTCCCCTGCTAAGTGCTTGTTAAGTCCTATACAAAACATTCAGATTTGAGAACTTCATTTTCAGAAGTCTGAGTGTGAACTCACAGGAGCAGCATCTGGAAGTGAGTACAGTGTAGAGGTGGGAGCTTTGGAGTTCACTGCAACTACTTCCAGAAGCTCTGTGAAAAGCTGTATTTCTTTGCCTGCTTAGTTTCATGAGACAGTGAAGCTGGCGTATTCAAAGGGGATGCTTTAGACTGAAGGTCTAAGCAGATTTTATACATGAATTTCCTATTTTTAGAAGTATCTTTTATTAAGTACATCTTAGATGTATCCCAGTTTTTTTTTGCAGAACATAATTGTTGGATTCAACTCCGAAAATGAATTTTCTTTAATAATAGACTACATTCCTGTTTGCAACATACAAACTTTTAAAAACGAGGAAAGCGTAAATGTTTACTGGAATTACTTTCACACTTCCAAAAGAATCATTCGTACTGAAAGGCCGTAAGTTGCATATAAGGTAGGACAGGTTCAGAGCTCCTAAGAAGGGGTGCAAACTTTGCCCATATCTTGATTTTTTTATATCTTCTCTTACTTCCCATGCTTTTTTCCCCATCTTCTCCACCTGCAGAGGTCAGAAGCCACAACACTGGACAATAGTGTCCCAGCTTGGATAAGTATGGGCACCAGGCTCATGTGGTGACATGAACCTACAGATCAGTTTAGACACAGTCATAATAAACTTGGAGCCTCCTTGCCTGGCACGCACTTCACCTAGGTAGTGTGGATGTGTACTGTTGTTCCAATTATTTTAGAAAAGAAAGTAAAAGAGGGAAAGAAAGAGCAACTGAAACACTTCGTATTTCTCATTTTTAATGAGGAGGGCAGAGAAGCTTTAAAAGGTAAATTTATCATGCTTGGACATAGAGGAGAAAAATAATCAAAAATAATCAAAACTTGGCAGTATTTTTTTTTCCCTATAGGAGAATATAAATGTTATTGTACAGGGGGAATATCAGGTAATGAGAAAACACATAATTAGAGCTGTGGTGTTGGGATAAGAATAAGTGGTCCCAGAGCTGTTGTAGATTTCACTGATCTGTGCTGGTTTTAGGAATCAGTGGTGCTTTGACTACATAATTTTTGGTTATTTGAAAAAAAAATTGTTTTTGCTAGAGAGCTCACAGCTTTTCACCTCTGAGAAGCTCCCTGACACCATCCAAAGAAGCACTAAGTTTGGTTATCATCTGAATGAATATGATTCCCTTCCATCTCATGCTGGTGGTATGCTTTCCAAATGCTTTTTTTGCCAGTTGTGTTCATGACATTTTACTTTGTCTTAGGGGTGGGGATGGAGACCTGAGCAGCAGGGAGAAAGAACTTTTTTTACATAGCAGAGCTTTTAGTCCCTGATTAAAACATTTGGAAACAATCTGCAGAGGGAATAGCACAGGAGGAGTTCCTTTCCACTTCTCAATTCCCTCAGCAACTCATTTTCATCACACTCCCATGTGTTTTTTCCATGAGACAGAGCAATTGCCAGCCATTGTGCATAAGGTACTGTGGGATCAGAGGTACTTAGTTATGGTATGTAGGGGTATTAACGGGCATTAAAATACCTGAAATTTGCTGAACGCTCTCAGATTTGATATCTGTCCTTATCTACATGAACAGTTGGTTTATGCAATTTTCCGGATGTCATATCCCAGTAGCTACAGCATATTAGATCTTGGATTACAGAACATTTCTTTACTGTTCTCAGTTTCCTTGCTGTCCACCTCCACATGACTCCCAGTTTATTTCATGTGGTTGTTACACAGTAAGCATGTACCATAGCCTTCATCTGACCAGGAGAAATGATAATTATCTGCAGTGCTGCAACCTGTTGAGGAATAACATTTTGGAGGAGTTATCATCTTGAGCCAATATTTTAAAAGACTTCAAATCTTGCAACAAATGCCTTAGAGAAAAACTAGACAAGTTATTTCAGCCTTTGCCTGCGCTTGGTCATTTGCAAGTGAGAAAAGAGGTGAGATGAAGAACACTTCTGAAAAGGCTTTGGAAGAACAAAAAGTGTGGGAGAAATCAGAGGCAATCTGCTGAGCCACCATGTACAGGTGAAGGTAGATGAACTGAAGTAAAAAGGTCATAGTAGAGATTTTTAAAGAACAAATGAGAGAGAGATTTTCTACTCTAAGAAATCTTGACCTGCTAATGGGAAGTCATCTCCTTCTTTATAGGATTCCCAAGAGTAGGACGGTTGCTGCATTTGGTAAAAAACCCTCACAAAACTCCATCTGCTCCAGCACCCTACTCAGTAAAACTATCAAAAGGTTCCTGCTAGCTTCATTTTATGTCTCCCGCTTCCTGTAACTGGAAGAAACAGTGAACAACTGATCTTTATCTACTGGGTCCATGTGACTCAAAGTTTGTAGACATCTCTTAGAGCCTAAATTATTTCTATTGGACAGCGAAGAGTTCTAATTCACTTGGTTATTTCAGGAACTTCAACCATCCCCATGCATTTGGTTATCATTGTTCCTCTGTTTGAATTTCTGGTAATGGCCTCCTGAAAAATCCTCTTGAAAATTCCACATCTACTCTGTCCAAACCATGATGTGTGTGTGTGTGTGTGTCTCCCACTTATCCACTTGCCCTGGAACCTTTGGACAGAACATACGAATGTAGGAAGGAAAAATGTATGTGTGAGTATAGTTTTGAATTTGCTGTTGGGTGGCTGATCAGCAGTCTCTTCTAGACAACTCCTCTGGAGTTCCTTCAGGTACAAGAGCACAGAGGCAGGTTGAACTTTTGAGTATTGTGTGAGGCAGAAGGCGAGTACAACTCTCCCTCAGTCTTTCCAAGAGCTCTGTGGGCATGAATGCTTCTTCTTCTTTGCTGACATTCCCCAAATACTTGCCAACTTCCCAAAGGTATCTGGAACACATTTACTTAAAGGTGTGCCTGTATGGCCCACCTGGCCTGCTCTATAGTTTGTAGAAACGTGCAGTACCAGTAAATTGTCCTAGGTCTGAGTCCTCAACTAAAGAGTTGCATCTGCCTCCTAGTGCTGACCTAAGTTTATGAGAAATGTTTCCATTGCTTTTTTTTGGTTCTTTTTTCTCTCATTCTTTTGCCCTAATTATACTTATGCCTTTTCCCTTTATGGTACAGTTTCTGACACAATAGAAATTACAGGGATTCACAGATGTTTCTTAGCACAAAAAGAAGTCAGTTTGTCACGACACCCCTTTTAGTGGTGAATGTTAGCAAACTATTCACCTCCTAATTGGCTTTCTCAACAAAAACTTACCAAAATTTTTTCCCCTTGAGTGACAGCCAGGTTCAATAGTAATGGCAATACTTGCTCAACTGTTTCTAATCAATGGCACATACAGAAGAAATTAAATGATCCTGCCCAGGACACTGAGATGATGACAGACAGACAAGATATAATCATAATTCTGTAGAAACCTTCATCCCATTTCAAAATAACTTTCCATCATCTTTTATTGACATAAATAATGCCAGGGTAGTAGAAATGGAAAATATTATTTGAGTGGGAAAAATATTAGCTTGTTTTTCCAGTTTGTGTTACACATGTGGTACACATTCTGGTTTCTGTTTCAAATATTGACCACATTTTCAGCAAGGCTTGTAAATGTATCTTGGCCCCCTACTACATCTGTCTATTGACCAAGAGTTTTTATAATTATCTCTAGCTTTTTTTTTTTTTTTTTTGAGCAGTGATTTTCTTGCTCAACTTCTGGAAGCTGATGAGAAGTCTCATTTTTTTGGACTAGAGTCTGTGGAAAAGCTTCTAAAACAGGGATCAACAAAGGAGAGCTTGGGTGGGTCTTGCACATGTAACCTTGGGAATACGAAATTCTGAAACAAGAAAATAATTTTTAAAACGTTGAACAAAACTGTTGTGTAGCATAAATGAGCAGAGGTACAATATTTGAATTTTTATGCATATTATTCTTCTTGAACCAACTTGATTATAGTTGACGATGTCAAACCTAGAGGATAGTAAAATGTGTATTTTGACATTTCACACAATAATTAGTAGATAACTCACATAATTAATATTCAGAAAAAGTTAAGCACCAGCACTGACAATGTGTTATTCATCTCAATGTCATCTGGAAACAAATTGAATGTTATCAAAAATTCAAGACCATGGAGACCATGCCTGTGTTATGGGTTCCAGACAGAGAGAACAGTGCTGTGGCACAAAACTTACAGCGGGACCCTGGCTTTAAAGAACAGTTTAGTTTTCTGTCCTGCTGCTTTCTGGCACTGTCAGGAGGACTCCTGACTGTGGTGGGCTGTTTGATTTCACAGTGCAGACAGATACTGAGACCCGAGGAACTGAACAGAGATGGCGAAACAGCTGTCAAGTGTTTAACTACTTTCTATCACTAATAGTGACCCAGGGGTGAATGGCTTCATATCACATTACCAAATCCTTGAAGCTTAAGGAATGTTTATTTTAAACTTCATTTTAGTAGGGGAATTTCTATGCCTGGCTTGGCTACTCCAACAAAATAAAAAGAATAATACAGCTCTTTCTTACTTGCACAGAGAGGTGTGCTTATCCTGACGAATTTGCTGGTCACTTTGAAAGAATTTTATACTGTATGTTGACACACCCCACTGGCTTCTAATGCTCCTATATTTGACTGCCTTTTCATTTGCATCATAAACCTATTATGTTAAAGACTTACTAAAAACAAAGTCTTTAAACCGGGCAAAGAACATACACTTCGGAGGCAAGATCACTTTTTACTACTACTTCGTTCAATCTTTCCCTTTCTAATACAAATTTAAACTCCCGTTGAAAAAAAAAACAAGTCTAGTTTGAAATATACGTGAAAATTTTAGTCTTCAGTTGCTGACAGTAGAGTTCCCTTATTGCTTGAACTTCTTATGCATTCTCTGATATGACCGCACACTGTTCAACTTTTAAAAACAATTTTAAGTTCCAGTACAATTTTATCCTAAAGGTAAATACAAATCTTCATTCATTTCAGTCCCGTTGGGGGCCACAAAACCCATTATTTTCCCCCTGTACAATCGCAATTTCCTTTTCCACAAGGACACTCAAACTTTTTTTTTTCTTTTCCCCCAATGCGGCATCCTTCCTTTGGCTAGCAGAGATTCGCAGCACCTCTTTCAAGAACTACGTGCTACAACTGCCAGCAAACAAGCCCACGACCGGGTCGGCGGCGAGAGGGACGCCCGAACGCACAGACACCAGCCGGTTCTGGCCAGCGGAGCGGAGGGAGCGCGGCCGCGGTGCTGAGCCGCCGGAGGAGAGGGGCGGCGGGCGGACTTACCCGGCGTAGCGGCCGCGGTGGCCGCGGAGCGGTAGCGCAGCCTGGAGGCAGAGCAGACAAAGGGGCAGGAGCCCGCGGAGAGGCATCGTGCGGGGCCGCACCGTCACCGCCGGCACCGTCACCGGCAGCACCGCCACCCCCGGCACCGCCACCGCCGCCGCGCCCGCCCCAGGTGGCGGCTGGTGCCGCGCACACAAAGCCGGGGCCGGGGTCGGGGCCGGGGCCGGGACGAGCGGGGCGCTCGGAGGTGTCGCCGGTCGCCAGCGGCGAGGGCTGAAAGCCTGGGAGGACGCCCGTCGGCCGCAGCCCCGCCGCGCCTGGGCACGGAGAAGGGGATGGGGATGGGGACGGGACGGGGATGGGACTGGGCGGGGAGGCGCCCGCCCGCCAGCCGGGGAGGGCCGGGGGTGCGGGGGGTGCGCGGCCCCGCCGCCGCCCTGCCCCGGGGGAGCCCGGGGGCCGCAAGGGTCGGGCGGTAGCGAGCAGCTCCCCGCGGGCACGGCGGCTCCGTCGAGGCTGGCGGGACGAGGGCTGCGGAGGGGTGGGCTTCGGCTGCAGGTGCGGCGAGGCAGCCGGCCAAGGGCCGCTGAACGCGCGGTCAGTGGCATCGGGGGATTATCGATGAGGTTTCCCCGGCTGAGCAAGAGCTGAGGCTGATGAGAGGGCAGAGACGCTTCCATGAAACAAAGAGTGGTAGAGAGTCCATTAGGAACCATAAAGGGAGAAAAAAGTGGGATTTCAAGTTGCCAGTGTGGTCAAAAAATTTGGGTCTGAGTAGTGAGAATGGAAGAGACACTGATACGATAGAGTGAATTAAAAGCCCAGCATGTTTTTAAAACTGGGCTTTTACTATCTCTTCCACACTGGTGAGGATGAAAGATCCATATAAAGATAAGTCATTGGAGCACTGTGAATAACAAGGAAAATGGGAAGAATTTTGCTGCAAATAATTGTAGTTTATAGAAAACACCTGGAGTACCTGTTAAAGAAAATGGAGGTAAAAATATAATGCCAATATGGAATAAATGGATAGCCCCTTTGATACCTTTATGTTGAATTTACTAAAAAGGAGCAAAAAGTGTTTCAAACCCAACTGATTCTCAGCCTCTCTGACAGCAAAATGAACGAGTGGGCTGTAGACAAATAAAACCAGATGACATTTGAACGTGTGAGAACTACTGTAAATCTCTGTTAATGTTTCAGAAACACAGGGAGCCTTTTCAAAAAGGACTGTATTAAACCCCACACATTTTGTATTCTCTGGCTGAAAGGCAAACAAGCACTTTCCTTTGTTTCTTTTTCATACTGGCACCAAATCTGACACTAGTTGTGTGCTGGAGTTTGGAGGTGGAAAAGACTTGGTCCAAGGCAGGCTTATTCTCTTCTGTCTGGTTATTCGTGTTCTCTCCCTTGAGCTTCCCATCCCCCCATAACATGCACCACTTAAAATCTCAAACCTACTTCTGGTGAGAATATGCAGAGGTGAATGTGTGTGTGTGTGTGCTTACATGCTGTACATCTCTTGCTGAAAACAATTTCCATTAACTACAGGCAAGCCCCCAAATCTGTTCTGTGATTCTTCAGTCTTACAGTAAAAGCCACTTCAACTTTACAAACACCTATTTAATTACAGCTCTATTGTGTGTTCAGAAGTGACTTCAAAGATGAAGTCGAGCAAGTGACTTTTGAAGGGCCTGAGTATGATATTCAAGCAAAACCGACTGATTTATTACACATTTACTTTTCGTATTGTGTATCCCTGCTACACCTGAAGTGTATCGGATAATACATTAATTTATTTAAATGTTTTAAAATGTAGTTTGGCTGTAATTCTAAATTATTTGCTTTCCAGATGAAAACCTGGCTCTATTGCAGTTAGTAAGAATTTTTCTTTTGGCATCTCTTTGTAGAATAGTTTGGCTATTATTCTAAAAATTTTGCTTTCAAGAGGAAAACTTGGCTTCATTTGAGTTAGGGAGAATGTAATTATGGGCTTCTGTGGCTCTAGGTTTCAGCCTTAAATCCTGCCTTCCTGCAACATTCCCTGAAAGTAAAATGCAAGAAAGTATGAGATAGAAAGGGAATTCAGGCACCAAAACTAAATAGTGAAGGAAAATAACAAAATGGGGAATAAATACTCAAAAAAAAGGTGTTGCTACCTTTGTTGATATGTACTACTTCTGGCAGTTTAAAATACATTTTAAATATAATTTTAAAGTACACTTTTAGAGCTGTGGAGAAGCTGGAGAAAGAAATAGCTCAAAAGTACCAAAAAGGGCTTTGACGAGGTAGGGATAGTGAGGCGGATACAGGTCCATTGGTGTCTCCTTGATCCATCAGTTTAAACTGTACTATGTTGCAGGGCATACTGGAGGGACGGCTGGAACTCTGTCATGCTAGCATCTAGGACAGGATTAAAACACTGTAGTGGAGCGTGGTAAATCTACTTTCCCGACAAGATGGGGCTATCAAACTTGCACCCAACCAAGCAAAGGATTTGAGACAAAGAAAATCAGAGTTTCTATTCCTTCTCTTCTTGGAACAGAAAAGAGAAAATGCCAGCATCAAGAGCAGCTTGGTAGTAATAACAACTTCAGATGGAACAGAGGAGAGCAAACTGAGATATGGTTTCCCCTCTTAATGAATCAAGTTGTGGGATTTATCACAACATCCTCCACTTTACAAGGAGCACGCGCTGCCGAAACAGAGGCAATTCTACACAGCGTGGAAACAAGAAAGGCTTCATCTATAGTGGGTGGGCAGGCAGCCTACATTTGGCACCTAGACTTTAGAACATGCCACTTATTGGGAAGAGCAGAAAAAAGGCATTAGCTTCTTATAAGCACGTTTTACACCTTTGAGTTGTCCCAACTCTGACCTTCATGAGAAGGTTGTATTGGCTTGAATAAACAATCCTTGCTGCACATTTGTTAGAGACATAACAGTTCAGAAACAGGAGTTTAAAAAGGGTTTGCATTTTCTAGTTTAAATCACACCCATTAATGATAAATTAGACTAAGTGTGTTCATGCTGGCATTTTGTCTGTTATAACTCATTAAAAAAGATTGAAGTTGATTGAGTGCAATGTCCTTTTCAATATCTGGTCTCCATTTCTTTTAACTCCCACAGAGACCTTGTCAGATGAAGGACAGTAAAAGTAGCCCTGCTGGTTATGTTCTAGATTAGGTTTGTGGTCTAAAAGAATGAACGGGATATAATCAATGCATTAGTGCCATGGCTAGTTAGCCTTAACTAACCACTCTGTGTAGTCAGAAGTGCTACTGTAGCAACAGAGACCTGATAACCTGAACACTGCCCACTCCTAGGGGTTGGTTATTCAGGTTGTGCTGTGATTTGCACTATCAGAGACAGCCTGCTGTTGGTACCTGAGACAGTTTTGTTAAAAAGAATCAGTGCTTGACATTGCCTTGGAGGGTATTCAGATGTAATTTTCTTACTAAAACGAAGTTACAAGTATCTTTAAAAGGAAGGAGTTTTGCAATTAAGAATTTGACATTCTGTCTTCAACTTACTTCGGGATGCTGCATTACCATAACTGAAAAAATTTATTTGAATTTGTGTCAATGGCACTGAACTTTCATTAAATGGTTAAATTAAGTGAAAGAATGGAACAATTGCACTTAAAGAATTTCTGTCTTCTGCTATTATTCTGTTATTCTGCAGGAGGACAGGAATAAAGGTTATATATTTTTTCTGTTTTGTAGAATCGAGAGATTTAAATATGGGTATGCTTTAGAAGCAGCTAAAGGAAAATAGATGTATAATAGACAATTCATCAACAGATCAACCCTCCATAGAAGCCTTTAGGAACCATACTGATAGATAACATCAGAGCACAGTATTACAAACCTGATGAGGCCATTCCTTAGTATAGTTTTAGTCTTGGAAAGACTGCTGTGCTTTTGTTCACAGGTTTCTTTATATATATGGAATTCTTAGAACTAACCATAGGAGAAAAAAAAATCTTTAAAGGCTCTGCAGCAGGCACCATTGTGAAGAAAAGCTAGTTCTGTCTTGAGATTCTGCCTTAAGACACATATGGCAACTTGGCTTCAAACTTTTGGCCAAGTGTTCTGAAAAAAGGAATTGCTCATGACAAATAAGAGGTGTATATAACTGGATAAACAAATTGCAATGTATGTAGACTTTGTTTCAGATGTCTCTACCCCTGCTAACACACATAAAGAAACAATATAAAAAATATTCCCTGTACCTGAACTTACAGGATTTTTATGTGAGTGAAAATACAGCCTTTTATTAGGCAAGGGATTCCTTTATCTTTTCTGTTCTGCTAAAAATTTCATACTGGGGAAATATGAAGATGGCAATTAAAACATTTCTTGTGCCTCCTACACAAATCATGTGTATTTACTTTCTGTACAAATGATTTGTGTGTAGTAACACATTGCACTTGTATTACACTTTTCTCCATTCTTCTCTGCATTTCTGTACTTTACAGTAGTTAAAGATCTCAGCCTTCCTCTAACTTCATGTAACCAGTATGTTGGAGTTGTTTTGCAGGTGGGCACACTAAGGTACGCAGAGGCTGAATAATTTTTCCCAAGAGTAAGAACAAGTCTGTAGCAACTGTAAGTCTAGCATTTGGATTTCATTACTATAACCACTCAAACATATGGAATTTGTGAATTTATATGAGATTGTACTTCTAATTTAAAAGGCAAACATTTTAGTTCTCAGAGTCTCAAACTTGTCTGAGTGTACTTGGGCTTACAGTCTGACTTCTTTTGCTCCAAGGGTAGTGACATATTCCCAATGAAAGATTTTATGTCATAAAATCATAGAATCGTAGAATCATTGAGGTTGGAAAAGACCTCTAAGATCAGTAAGTCCAACCATTAACTGAGCACTGCCAACTCCATCGTATGTTCAGTATCTAGTTTTAAAATACACATAATTTGCAATCATTTGAAACCCAGTTACCATGTTGAGAAGAAAAAAAAATGGTAATGTTTATTTTGAAACACTGCTAGAAACCTTCTGCATCAGCACTGCTCTATAGCTGCTACTGCCCACAAAAGATGGCAGGTGCCCAATATTTATTTATAACAATTGGCATATGCCATATATACACGTGTGAAAATATTGAGAAGAAAAAGGTACTTCTGAAAGAGTACATTCAGTACAATGATGTTCTGTGTGACTCCCCAGACAACTCCTGGCTGCAGACATTCTGCAGTGAACTATTATTATATCTTCTGGGAGGAAAGCGAACATTACGTAGAATATCGTACTGGAGGTAGGTGAAGCAGAAACTATGGAGTTGTTAATTTATCTGTCAGCTGCACTGGCATGAAGAGTGTCTTTCCTCCTCCTCTCTTTCTCACCCTTAACATTGCCTCATAATTACCAGGTCATTTTACCATCTGTGCCTGAAATGATATTTTGATTGTCCTCCTTCAAATTCGAATGCCTCAATAGCTTGAAACTATATAATTAGGTAGCATGTACCATAGAGCTTTATGCAACTTGAATGCTGAAAAATGCTGAAAAGACTGGAAAATATGAATGCTGAAAAATACTGGTATTACAGAATTCTGTCAGTCCTGAAACATTAAAAAGCCAAGGAATAACATCTAGATCTGGTCAAATATGTCAGAAGAGGAAAACAAGGGGAACCCCAAAAGCATATTTAATGCAAACATCCTTGGGTCTTACGAGCAGGCAACACTACAGCAAGATCACACCACATATCTGTCAGCAACTCCTAAAAAAAGTGGATGCATGTGAGTTGGGCTATGAGAGGGAATTGTTTCAGTTGGGAAATAGAGAACTGCCATAGCCCCAAGGGCACAGCTGGCCTTGCTTGCATCTGCCCAGGGCTCCCCAGCCCAGCCCACAGCCCAGGGCCCCAGGTCAGCCCCCGCCCCAGTGACGCCACAGCAGAGCTGGTCCCCAGCTCCCCACAGCCCTGCCTGGCCATGGACCCCAACAAACCAGGCCCACATCCTGGGGCTGGGGCTGGGGCTGCCCTGGGAGACCCTAATACTCTCAGCCCACAGGGAGCTGCCTTTTTCTGCTCTCTGACATGTCTGTTCATCCTCTCCATCTTGGTGGCTGACACAGTGAACATGCACATAACGTGGCAGCTCAAACTAGAGGCAAGTGGCTACAAAGCCAGAAGAGGCAGGGTGGCAGGAGCTTGCAGGTACCAGAAGTTGCATTGTAGCTGTAAATATGGAAATACAATGCCAAAAAATAATCTGAACTCAACCCCCCTATTTGTGATTAACACCCTACTTGAATTTTACAGCCACTGAGTTATTTTGACCAATATTCTACTGACTTAACAAGAGTTGACTTCACAAAAATTTGATTCAGGAAAGAACTTAATCATGAGAGTTTCATAATTACATGGTCTGCTGGAAGTTGTGGGATCCATATATTTTCACTAAAAGGTCATCTCTTGTAATCTTCAGTTGGGGAGTCCTTCCTTTAAATGTGATCCTTTAAACATACTCATTTAATTTAAACATTTTAAAGAACAACCTGTAAAACTCTTTATGAATAGAAAGTATGGAAAATAGTTTGTTTAAAGAAAGAAAAAATTGCTGAAGGTGTCCATTAATATTTTCATCCAGGGCTCGTCAAGCATTGTTTTCACCTGACATCCATGTTGGTCATGCTGTTTCACAGAGCATGACAGTGCAGGAAGGACACATGATACAGTTAAAGAACATTTTAAATTACAGTTTAGCTTTTTCTCTTTGTTGTTGGTAGGCACAGTGATCTGAATGTGGTGTCTAAGCTAGTCCTTGTAGTACAGGATCTGAACGCAGTATCTCTTTTTCTTCATTGGAACAAGCAGCCAATGTTTTATAACTCAGGTAGCATGTAGTCTTCACTTGTTGCTCTCTGAAGTGTGGTGATTTCTGGCATGACAGCAGTGGCTGACACACAGATGCGCAATTTTTTTTCACTTTATTTTTCCTTGGATTGATTAAAATTCCCTTCATAAACAGATGACACACCCCACTCACACCCTGCCAATGTAAAAGTGTACTTATCTCTTGATAGGCTGTGCCACTGTTGGAGAAACAAAAAAATCCCAACCTAGAAGCAATATATTAGCGAAAAAAAAAAAGAGTTTTCAGCTGCTGTGTTACTGTCCAAAGAGGTAAGCACATGAAAACACAGAGCAGACAAGCAGAGTAGAAAATACCTTCACTCCTTAGAAGCCTGTTAAACTCTTTTTCTTCCCTGAGTAGTCAGTCAGCAGATGTCAACTTGTTAACCAAGTGTCGACTTTCTCTGTTGTTTCTTAACACTATTAAAAGTGTTTCACATATCATCCTCCAATCTCTGTGTGGCTGTAGAAGTGGGATAATCCTTTGTAGTAGCATTTAGCTCAGGTATATGTGCAGCTGAAGTATAGTAGGTAAGTTCTCCAGATGAAAAAACTCAATTCAAATTCATTATCAGCTCAATTATTCTATTCTCAGTTCAACTATCTTGCTAAACTCTGAATATTTGTTTGTTTGTTTTTCCAGCTCAGCTAGTGTCCTGCTTTCCTGCCCACAACTTGTCCCTGACATATCAGACAAGCAATGAATATTTTTGAATCTGAGCTCCACAAAGTGAAAACTCTCCTTATTCTAAGACAACAAAAAAAGAGCTGTGGGACCTTTTCCCTGGAAATGAATTACAGTTTTTTGCCCTCTGTTAGTGCAAAACTTAGTAATGAAGATCCATATGAACTGTCAAGGATAGCTTTTCCAGGTAACATCTTCATTAATACGGAAGTATTTTGGTGTAATACCATTTTGCATTCTGTCATGCAGCTATCACTGGATATAAACAAGTGACTGCATCTGAGAATATTGTTGTTTCGAAGAAAATAAAAAATTAGTCTGCATATACTTGGGTCAAATTTTGTCAGATTGGCTGATATATCTGATAGAATTAGACTATCTATGCACCATGGAAACTGTTTCCATAGCAAAAAATCTCTTAGCTCAGAGACTGTTCTCCTGGATTAAATTCAAGGATTTAAACTGATAATCTAGAGCTTTCTCTAACAGCTAGAAAGGTCAACACTTACGAGGAAATTACCACACAGCTCTCTGAAGGTTGTACCATCCCACCACTGGAATATATTCTTACCCTCAAGAACAAGAGAAGTGCCAAGATGTTGCCTTTCACTTCGCACATCTCTGATGTTCCAAATGCCAGCAGGTGGTATAGAGGCAGTGGCACATTCTGCCACTATTTTCAGCTACCTGCCAGAAATACAGATAATTGATGTCTAATAGAGTCTTTCTCTGTAATGCCTCAAAAAACCTCACTCTACTGTAGAGAAACTACTTTTGACCCATCTAGCGAGGGTAGAGAGTAAAAAGCATAAAACAATAAGGTCTTTCACAATAGACACACCATTATCGGTTTGAACGCTGATTAAGAAAGAATCACGGGGTCTTGAATATTTGTGGCTCAGCATATTAATAAAGCACAGCAAGGACACTGATTAGGATTTGTTAAGGGCCAAATGAAAGATATATTTTATTTCCTAAACACCTCTCTAATAAACAAAAATAAAAACTGTATTGAATTGAATAACCTTTGAGAATAATTTATTTTATGGCCTGAAGACATCATCCAATGATTTCTGTTTCCCAGGAAATAGGACAGTACTGCCTAAAAGTTCATCCTGGTTCAGTACTGAAAAAGGTGCAGTGATTAAAAAGGAAAAAGCAATATGTAAGAAGAAAAAAAGAGAAATAAATACCAGTGTGTAAGAGACAGTCCGTGGATCCCTCATCTGTCTCACGATCATCGATGAGGACAAAGACTGAGAGACCCTAAAAAACCCCAAAGAGGGAAAGGACACAGGAGCCCTAGCCAGTCCGAGGTGGGAGGTCTGCCAAGTGCCTGCAGGTGTGCACACTGAACAGGTTGCTCTGGTGCTGTTCCTTGCTGCCCAGGCGGGAAGGACTGCACTGGAGCGAGAAGGAATGTTCCGTGCCCGGACCCTGCACCGGGTACCCTAAACAATGGGTCTTACTCCCCTACCTTCTTGGCTAGTTGCCCCTCGCTTTCAAAAAGACTATAAAAGGACTTTCTGAAGAGACCCCATTTTGAGATCTTCTCCCGGAACCTCTAGATCTCCCCACGGAAAGAAGACGGACCATGAGGATCCCGACTCACCGTTGGTAGCTATTAACCCCTCCCCCCTTCTCTCTCTCCTTTTCTCCTTTCCCCATATCTCTCCCTCTCTTCTATCCCACAATCATGCTGTTGGCACTCAATAAAGGTGCATTTTTTTGATTGAAGCAAAAAACTTTCCCCGTTTGTGTTTCTTTTGCACTCTGAGATCAGGTAAACGAACCGTCACGACCCCCGCTAGTATTAGCAGATCGTGACACAGTGGATACACATATTCTACACTACATAAATTCTGAATTATAAGAGGATTTAAAACCATCAGGAAGAAAATCATGACTTGCAAGCCTAAGAACAAAAGGGCTTAAATACATGGAGTACAGTGTAAATCCTAGCTGTGGCAAAGAGGCACTTGCTTGATGGTTAAATTATTAATAATAATGCAGAATTAACATAAGTGTTCAATAGCAAAATCTGTTCTGTATTTGTAAAGAAGCAAGAATCAACATTATAATCTAATACCTCAAGAGAATTGGGAATCATTTGAGCAGTGATCAAGGAGGACCATGAACAATATCTAATAAGGGATAAAGAAAATATTAATCATCATTGCCAGAGAAGCTGTATCCTCAGCTTTCATTATTTTAGACAAATAACGGATCTCTGAAAAGTTTGTGGAAAAGTCAAATACTGTTCCATATTATGTATTACAAAGGCAGAGTAGCTGATCCAGAGAAGGTTGTTGGTCTGAAGTCCTAGGGAAGACAGAGGAGTGATTTACATAGGGTGCAATTAGAACAAAAAAAATCTGAGGATTGAAGTGGGAGTAATGTTAGTCAGTATGGACAGTGAAAAAAGTACATCAAAGGATTTAAATCAAGCATATTTGACACTTATTCTCAAGCATAAGCTACCCCTCTGGGAGCTGGGTTTATTGCGATGTAGGCACAATACATCCCAACTTTTTAGAAGTACAATACACGATTGCTCAGTGTTCTGACTAGAACAAATCAAGAATAGCTGTAAGCAACATCAATTAAGTGCAAATTCAGAGGTCAAGAGACAAGTTAACAGGTGAACAAAGGAAATGGGGGTTATTAGGAAATTGTAATTAATGGGAACCATCTAAGCAAGGCTCCATAGATATATGTAATAAGTCTGATCTACTAAACTGAACCAGTGCAAAAAGCACAGGAACAGTGAATTAGAATCATTTGGGTGGTTTAAGTTCAATATGATACCTGTAAATGGATAATTTATAGCACCTAAGACAAGTGTCCTCTATTTGCTAGGATCCAAAATAAATGTGGAAGGGACCATCAGCTGAGGTTGTTTAGTAGGAGGTTGGGACTAGGTCTGTTCCCATTACCAGAGGCTGCTTGAACTCCCAATCCTAGAGTCAGGTGTTGGAATGGATCTTAGAGATCATCTAGTCCCAACCACTCCTGCCATGTACAGGGACACATCCCTTTGGACTAAGTTGCTCAAGGCCTTATCCAGCCTGACTTTGAAGACCACCAGGGTCTGGGTATCCTCTGCAATTCCTGGGCAATCTGTTCCAGTGTAACCATCCCCACAGTAAAAAATTTCTTCCTAATATCTAACCTAAATTTCCTGCCTTTCAATTTGCACTCATTGCTCCTTATGCTATCACTACAATTCCTGATGAAGAGTCTGTCTCTGGCTTCCCTGTAGGCCCCCTTCAGATACTGGAAGCTTACGACAATCACTCATTGCATATAAAATATCAATATGAAAGAAAAATTACTAGATGACAAAAGATGCCAGGATCTTTTCTTCATGGGTATTTACCATTCTGTTGGAAGGCAGTGGCTAGAACCTGAGGCCAGGTATCTGAGGGATTTAAGTTTTTGACTAGACCTTGCTGCTAGCCTGATGATGATCCTGCACAAATTGCATCACTGCCCTCAGCTTATGCTTCCCTATCTAGAAAAGAGGTATAATGATACTCACCATTTTCAAAGGGCACTCAATGAATAGTGAAAAGTGCCAGCTAGTCTGGCACTGTATGACGTTACTGGCTCTGTAATATGTTAACCACAGCCCTGTGTGATGGATGTAGCTGGTAACTGCTCTAAAATATAATTCTGATAAAGAAACAGACCAACAAAACACTTGATGAATGTAAAAGTGAGACTCAACCAGCTTCTAAACACACCTGGAAGAACTTCACCGGGGTTAGAAATTTGTAGACTCAGTTCCACCATTTTTTTTAAACTTTTTTGAACTCCATTTAATTACTGAGATTACATGTGTGTTTGAACAGTCATTCTCTGAGAAATATTTTAGCTTTAAAAACTTAAACATCTGTTTTGCTTTATTTCAGAATCATCTCTATACCTCTCAATATGATTTGATCATCTTATAAACAAAATGTCAGGCATTTGTTTTTTAAACTCATTTATTAAGAAGGCTGTTCTGAACCACTGAAACAATTTACTTCAATCTCCTGCCATCTAGTGTCAGAAATAACACATTTGCACTTCCTACAGCTGATGTGAGCTCTGGCAAATTTTAATTGTACTTTTCAAAACTATAAAATATCCTGGAGCCATTTTTTGTCAGTGTTTAGCATGTCAGCATGATAAAAATATGTGTATGTTTATATATACATGTATTTGTATGTATGACAAAATATCTTTATTTATCGATTCCAAAGTATGCACTAAACCCATGCTTTCAGTCTTTGGAATCTGTTTGACATTGAAACAAGGTGCAGGTTTGAGCCTGAGCAAAGCATAGTTTAAGAAAATCCTATATGGTCAATAAAGTAAGCATGCATATTTTTGTGTCAGTTTTGGGAGTTAATCTGAAATATTTTAACCAGTGCCCAGTAAAATGTACTTAGCTAGCTTCTTCACTGTCTTGGTAGTGTCTTGAGATAGTCTGTTGTTGCAGCAGCCTGGGTGAAGGTTTTGGAAGGTTTCCACATCAGCTCCTAGCAGACCGGCTTCCTCACTGAAAGACTGGCCTGCCAGAAAGAAACGGAGGCAGGCAGGAAGTTCCTGAGGCACTTTAGTGTGGCCAGTGCTTCCTTTAGTGTGAAGTGCATCCTGCTAGAATTTCCCATCCCTCAGTGTATTCATTCACTCTAATTGTCCATTAGTTCTCAAGTCTTCTGGTAATCTATGACTCCATCTTTGTCTTTTTCTTTTTCCTCACTCTTTGCAGTGAGTGAATCCTTTGTGCAGAGAGTGAATCCTTTGCAGATTCCTTTCAAGTTCCTCTCTCTTTTATCCTAGCTTTCCAATTGCCTACTGAACTCTCACCCTCAGGTGATTACATTCCATTCAACATAGCAGTTTCTTATTTCTTTTATTTCTTAAACAATTACCTGAGTGGTTTTTATATTAGCATTTAATATAATAGTGTAACATACTGTCGTTAATTATTATGAATACAATATAATATGATAGACTTTAAACACATTGTTAAAAGCAGATATTTTTTCAGGTGGATGCTAAAAGCTTGGTTGCAGAGAGATTTTCCAGCTCTCTGCCAGTGTCTGTGTGAAAGCGAAAATTTTCGCATGGACGCTGGCTGAGAAACAGTTGGAGAGTTTTTGTAAATAATCCCTTTATCACTGCACCTGCGAGTTGTTTTGCAATATTGTTATGGTTAAGTGAAGAATTGTTTTGGAATGGGTGTTATTGAATCTAGCCAATCATCCTGAGAGGTGGATGGTCAAAGAACCAATGACCTTATGCCATCCAAGCGACCTAGAGGATATAAACTGGTCTGTAAATAAATAATTAATTCCGCTTTTCCTGAAATCTGCCTGTTTCGTTTCTCTCTGTCCCCGGTACAACAGCAACATGCACCCACACCTTACTTGGCATTATAAATGAAACCACTGAAAATACCTGAGATTAGGAAAAAAGATTTGTCGGTGTACCCAAGAACACTGGTACAATTGCCCAAACTACCCTTTGATCTTAGCAAATAAAGGTTAGCACTTAACTGCTTTCAAAATGTCATATCTTAGTGTCCCATGTCTCAGTGATAAATGGCAATTCAATTATCTTACTCCTTTTCTTGGAGAGGAGGGGTTTTTTGTTCAATTTAAGGCTCCATCCAGATCTATTAATGTC
Organism: Eulacestoma nigropectus; assembly: GCA_013397775.1. Classification (NCBI taxonomy): domain Eukaryota; kingdom Metazoa; phylum Chordata; class Aves; order Passeriformes; genus Eulacestoma; species Eulacestoma nigropectus. The sequence continues at coordinate 1,129,399 of VZTE01007284.1, read as the reverse complement.
TGTGCAAGGAAGTTATTAACTGGGAGTGTGTGCGTGGGTGTTCAACATAAGACTTTGTAATGGGAAACAATGTGGAGAAAACAATGTAGGAATAATACTGTTTTCCACTCTTTTCCTCCCCCAGACTTCTTTATTTTAACATTTGTTGATACAGTTGCTAGTGTAATGGGTATTCCTCATGTCTGGGACCATTTGTGCAAATAATACCATAAGTACAGTAAAGCGAGTAAGACGGAACACTGATGAATTGTATAAGGATTTGCAGGTTATATGAAGAAACTTGTCAGGAAAAAAAGTCATCCATGGAGCCGTCTGAATTATCCCCATTATAATTGTATGTAAAGTTATTTTCTTGTTATCACCTTGTTTTCAAACCTTGTGTTTTCAAAACTCCCTATTCCCACTGCCAGCTCTGGAAGTTACAGATTTGAGCCAGAGTGTGACTATTACCTGAAACAGTTGATTTAAATTACTAGTAGTACTTCTATGCAGCACTAAAATCTCTATAGTACGATCATTTCAGTTGTACCTGTGATAGCATGTTCATATCCCTCAGTAAAGAAACTGATTAATGACATGAAGTTTGGCAGCAAAAAATTAATGTCCTAAGTAAGAGCATACAGAGAATATTCATCTAGATCAATCCCCCTTCTCTTAGGAGTATTGTGTAGGATCATGAGAAAAAGTTGGGAGGGGTTGTAGGAGGTTCCTAACCCAACCTTGTGCTCAAAAGAGGCACACATATGAGGTGAGACCAGGGCTTTATCCAGTCACCTCTTGAAAATCTTTAATAGATACCGTGCTTCCTCTCTGGGCAACCTCTTTCACTGTTGCTGTCCCGATAGTGAGAAAGATTTAATTTGTATGTTTGAACTTCTCTTGTGTCCATCTAGCTGTTGTTTCTTGTGTTCCCACCATGCATTGCTATATTAGCCTGTCTCTGTCTTTTCAGTGATCTCCTCATAGTTACTGGCAGGGGATTATTCAATATCCTCCAGATCTGTCCTTCTCCAGGCTGAAGGTCTAGATTTCTCAGTCTCTTCTCATAGGAGTGTTCCAGCCCTTCAGCATTGTGCTGGCTCTTCACTGGATGTGCACTGGTTTAATTATTGCATTTTCTATGTCAGGGCCCTAAAACTGGACACAGTATTCTAGATGTCATATAGCAAGTGCCAAGGGGAAAAATGACTGCCCTCAATCCACTAGCTACATGCCTGTTAACATAGTCCAGGATGCTCCTTCCTTGTGTACTTACTAAACTTTGGATTGACAGTCCTTTCAAGTTTGTTGCCACTGTTTCACTCTTATTTCAGGTCAGAGAGTCCGAGGCCAAAACATGAAATAATATTGACCTGAAGAATACATTTTAATTTTGGGGCAAGGTGACCTGGCATAGTGGTGAGACAAAGTCCCATAAAGTTTTGACAGAATCCCATTGACACAGTATTATTGCACTGAAGACCTCCTCTAACCCTAGGTATTTGGAAAATAACATCCAATTTACTTCCCTTAAAAATTTATCTCCCTTTGAACTTTGCAGTTTTATGCATACAAACAGGTATATATCTATATTAAGACTACGTTGTAACACTTATGCCAGTCTGTAAGCCTCTTGTGATGAGTAGGCACATGTCAATGTTCTTTTGTGTCAAGGAGGCTTTGTGGGAAGGAAATTACAGAATTGATAGAGTCACGAATCTTCCTAATACTTGTGATGGAAGGAACATATAACAGGCAAAGATCACCCACAAATTATTCCTTCCCCTTCAGCAAGAGGAAATTGGAAGAAGTTTCTGTCTAGACTAAGCCACAGCTTCTTTTCCAGACTGCCGTTGGACAATGTATTTCACATTCATCTCATTTCTCAAGACTGTCTAAAGACTGACTAGGAGTAGCACTATAGAAAAAACCAACATCACTGCCGAGTGGTATTTCTAGCCTGTGACTTTTTAAATTGCTCTTTATTCTCCCCTTGCCACACAGATTTTCTTTGAACTGAGATGCAAAATGGATAAACATTTGTGTTCAAAATAAGCTTCAAAATCACGAAGTCCATTGAAAATGGAGGTAGGATGAGCTCTCCACTACTACATTCCCTCAATCTGGCAGCAAGTAGACTGATATCTTTCGCATATTCTGCCCAACTTGTTTACTCAAACTGAAACTCACAGTGCACTATTAATTAAGTAAATAATGTCTGGCATTCAGGAACAGGATATGCCTCTTGGATTCCATGGAATAGGCATAGTGAGATTTTGACAACACACCACGGAATCTTTGGTTAATTTCCAAGCACATGCAGATAAATCTATTTCCCTTAAATTGAAATGATGGCAAAGAAGAGTACTTAGCACCTTATTTAGCCTGTGTATAAATAAGTCCCTGGTTAATTTTAAGATGACTTCTTGCACTTCTATACATATATACACACAATTTATTTGCTATAGTCACGTTTTAGCACATGAGAAATAAGTTGGTAAAAAGTTTTTCTGGAACTGCAATAATTGTCACTGGCAACCATTTTTTATACAAGACTATTAAGAAGTCCTGTGACACTTGAAGGAAAATCCTCAAAACCAAAAGAAATAAAATATCAAAATTGCTTTGGACACTACATTGTCAGCTGCTGTAGCAACTTAAGATAATGTGCTGAGGTGGGAGCAGCATCATGCTGGTTTTATACCTCATGGATATCTGTCAAATTAATTTTTTTTATCTTTTTAAAAAGCTTTGCCAAAGAATGTTGCATTAATCCCTGTATCTTTGGTTTATCTTTTCAGGGGAAACATCATTTATTTATAACTAAATAGGCTCTAAACAGGCTACTTGGGTTACTTGAGTAAGACTTCTACAGGAACTGCGGACCTTGAAATTCTAACTTAAGAAATATCAGTGATATTTGAACAGGACCTACTAGATGTTTTTGAAATGACATAGAGTTTCTCAGAATCACTTTAGTCTGTATAATTGGTTGCCTTTTTTTTTTTTTTTTTTTTCCCCAGAAGAAATGGCTCTAGCACTGAAGTTAAGGGGTTTGTAGAGAAATGTAATAGCAGAGAAAGTAGAAATGATAGAGATTCTTCAGGGGTCACTAATGTGTTGACTCCTTTGTAATCTTATCTTCTTTGATGGAAAGTGGTGGAGCAGGTTTCAGCTTTGAACATCATGAAAAGTCAGTTTGCTAAGCTGTTTAATCAGTTCAAAGGATCTGACAAAGAGAACAAGGTAACAAACATGCAGATGTTATCACATGCTGAAAGCTTGTCAGAAAGAAAAAACATAGCAATCAATGTGTAAGAGACCTTAGGAATCCACTTACTGCCTGAATAGCGGAAGTAGGAACCCAAATGGGGAAAAATTGTCAAAGATGTGCCATTTGCTTTTCATTCTGGTATGACTGTGGAGAACACTGCAATGGCATTAGAGATTTCCATCCCCCTATTGCTAGACAGCTGTCTAGGAAGTTTAGATGAAATGCATGGAATGTTAACAGATAGGATTATTAGTTTGATTTAAAATCACTTGTGGCGATTAAAATAAGAGAAAAATCCCCTAGGCTGCTTCTAATGAATTATAGCCCAAATTTTAGATGAAGATCAGGATCACGTCATAAATGAAACCTTAAATTAAAGGAACCAGCTACAGTTGTTTCTCACTCTGCATTGATGGGCTGTCATTCCAGCTGCTTGACAAGTGCAGTGTATCTTATCTCTGATATATATGGGAAAAATTCTAAGAAGCATGGAAATACTTTAAGGCAATCCCATGAATGTAGGTATTCTTGCAAATACCTCTGCTACTATCATAACATCACTCAGACCACATATAAAAATGCTTACATTCCACAGAGAACTAATACATGATGTATAATAAGAGCTATTTTGATTCTCTATCAAATCAAGTTCCTTCATGGGAAGCATTTAAGGTGCCTTAGGATGTGTGTGCATGGTTTGGAGCATCAGGATTTGCTAGCATGCCATTTAGGCTTGTATGGGTCAACTCCTGTGGATAATATATGTGGGATCAGGATCCGGTCTGCTATAATTTATCCAATAATTAACCAGACTACTGTAAGTATTTCCATCCAGTTTTGTCATTTATCTATCAGAAGTACCTGTGTTTCAAAATCAGTATATTCATTTTGTGTTCTATAAGCTGCTTAATTTCTTTACCTATAGGCACTTGCAGTAGAAAAATACAGTTTTATAATTTTAAAAAAATACTGTAAGGTTTGAGGAATGTATCTCGGATATTTACCATAACCAAAACATTATGAATAACATATGCACCCAATCATGAAATGGTCACCGAGAGGTTTAATGAACACATTTCACTTTAGTAGGGTAAAGCATTTTATTAATAAGTTTTTATAGACCATACAGTTTCTTTACCATCATGATATCAAACAGATAATTTCTAAATTATTTTCCTCCTCAAAACATGGGAATTTCCATGCTATGGTCATGAATAAGTCTTAAAAATATTAATTCTATTGGTAGTATTTTGTTATACTACTTGAGTCAAAATATGGTAATGAATAAGCTACTGCAGTTTAATAGGAGGTTTATTGCGGCTGTGACAGAGTGGAACAGTGTAAACTAGTAAGCTGCTACAAAGCAAAGGTAGCTGGGAATGAGCTCTGCAATAGGGGATCCCACCAGTGCCTGCAGTCTATCTATGGGATTAGTGGATGCAGACAGGCAAGGCTTTTCCTTTCTCCTTTCCTTTGTTCCCCACACAAAAATTTATCTAGTTATATACCTCATACGCCCAGACCCAGATATCTGAGTTTTTTTTTTTTGTTTGTTTGTTTGTTTTTTTTTTAATGTTAATCACATCAAAATAGGTATCATCTTTTTCTCCAGCTCTTGTTGTTGCATTTCTCTGCAGGTGTGTTGAACCATCAGGCTGATAAGGCAGCTGTTGTCAGGTAGACCTGGGAAACTTAACAAAATCACAGAGGAAGTCACAGAGACATCATACCCTGAGGTACATCCAATAAAAAATAACAACTTTCCTTACAAGTCTCTGCTATAAGCAATTTGACACTGTTTTTCATCGAGAATTAAATGCATATCTAAGGAGTATTTTTAGCAGTCAAAAATAAAGTAAAAAACAAACCAAACCATCCCACAAGGTCCTGTTATTCTTTTTACTGTACATAGTGCATCACAAAGGGTCTTTTTACATCCTGTTAACTTAAGCCTCACAAAACTAATAACCCTGGGCTTCCTGTGGGACTTTTCTAGAGGGAGATGCGGGGTGACTGAAGTTGGCTTAAGTTTCTGTGCCCAAGAAAATTTTTCTTTTACTGCTGAAAAATTAGGGAGCTTGGAGAGCATAGGCTTTACAGGATAATTTTAGGCTTTAGGCAATCCCTTTGGATTCTTACTGCAGTTTGCAAAGTTTTAATTACATTATGAAATAATTTACATACTGATCATCTTGCTAGGAATAGGTCCCCAAGCTGTCTTTAAAAATAAGCTAATATAGATTCAAATAACCACCATTATGAACATAAAAATCAGTCAATAACACATTCCAGGTTGGATAGATAGTGACCAACAATTTCCATCTATGTGCTGTTTGGATAACTATGTGAAATGTGGTGGTGATATTGGTTCAATTGGCCTGAACCAAGGCCTGAAGAGTGCTGCCATCATTGCAAGCCTTTTCCACCAGGGAAACTTCTGTCTAAACTGGGTTTAAATGAAGCTCACTGCTGGGAGAGGTCACTGGAGGCCACGGCTGATGGATCTTGACAAGATATTGTTGGGAGGCTGGTGTCAGCTCTGTTCAAGCTGAACACTTTTGTGATTTTACAAAAGAATACAGTCACACCAGGGCTGTCATTCACACACTTTTGTGTAGCTCTAACTTGACTAAAGATGAAGGGAGAGAAAAAAAATCCAACAGATTTCTGACAGAGTGTCAATGCTCTTGTTTCATAACCATATGGGAACAAGGTGACTTGTCACAAGGGAAGCTTCTGGCAATGTAGCCAAATCATTGACCTTGTAGACCTGAATGCCTGGAGTGTACAGTAAAAGGTGGGGTATGTATTAAAGTGCAGTGATCTTTGTAACAAATATTTATTTGGTTTGGGCAAAGTCCTATTTTTAATTCACACTGTGTGCTGAGTCACTGGTATCTCTGGTTGTATAGGATCTAAATCACCACAGAATATGTGCAAAATGTACATCATGCTGTTTTTTAATTTGAATTTCTTTATCTCACCAGGTTTTACTTGTGTGCCCTGCTCAAAATGTTAAAAGAACATAAATATTTGCTATCACGTTTTTTTCTCTCTCTCAACTGAAGCTGAACTACAGAGCTAAAATTTTACATAATTTCTTTGCTGCTTCTCCTCTTCCCCTAATTTTGCAAAGATTTATAAATAAATTATCAACACTAGGAAGAAACTTAAAGTATTAGCTGTCTTGTACTCAGCAACCTCAACCATTCCGTGATTTGGTGATCCACATCTGTGGCAGCTGTCTTTTGCAGTAGTCCTTGCGGGACGCAGACCAGCATGACTGAATTAGGTTTGGATGAATAACGTGTAACACAGCTGGGCACAACTGGGGACAAAGGCTGCTTCACAGCTAAGCTGTAGCAGCAGGCAGGGAGACATAGAGCTCTCTTGGGCCAAGAGACAATGGAGATGTTGGCCTGGGACTGGGGAGGCCTGGTTCCAGTACTGGGGAGGCCTGGTTCCAGTTCTGGACTCCAGAGAAAGAGAGAGAGACATGGATGTACTGGAGAGAGTACAGTGGAGGACCACAAAGGTGATGAAGGGATGGCAGCGTCTCTCCTGTGAGGACAGGCTGGGAGAGCTGGGACTGTTCAGTTTGGAGAAGAGAAGGCTCAGGGGAAAACTGATCAATGTACTAAAACACCTGAAGGGAGGGTGCAGAGAGCCCAGAGGTCAATGGTGCCCAGTGCCACAACCAGAGGCAATGGGCACACATTGAAACACAAGAGGTTCATTCTGAACACCAGGAAACACTTTTTCACTGTGATGGTGACCAAGGGCTGGCAAGGTTGCCCAGGGAGGTTGTGGGTCTTCATCCTTGGACATATTCAAAAGCTTTCTAGACATGGTCCTGGCCTTTATATGACGCTGCTTAAGCAGGGAAGTCAGACAAAATGCCCTCCAGAGGTCTTTCCAAACTCAGCCATCCTGTGATTCTGTGAACCTGTCAGCAGACGATTTAGATGGTTTACCTGGCTTTCAAAATCCATCAGTATGATGTGCTGATTTGACAATGCTGCTAAATAACCTTCCAGTTAGCATTGCAGAGCAGAACAGAACTGCCCATTACATGGAACAGAGGATCAGCAATGCAGAGAGCCTCAGTAAATCTGTAGACCTCATTTCTCTTAGGCATTTCTTTTTCCCTTCATACAAAATATCTCAGTCACTGTTTTACATATTTTGGTTGTCACTTTCCAAATTGCTTGAAGCTCTCATCTGTACAAAGCACTCAAGATTTTTGTCACAGCCTGCCTTTCCCAGAACTCCCGGGAACACCACATGTTATTCTGATTAGTATTCCACCACTTTTCTGAAACATCCCCTTTGAATACACTTCTCAGATTATCATCTACAGGTGCTGATTTACTGGCACTCATGCAGTTATTTTTGCTCTGCCATATTTTCACCTCAGCAGGACGTAGTGTTTCAAAAGGATGAAAAAGCCACATTCTTGATACGGTGGTTGGTTGGCACTCTCCCCTTCCCATCCTTGGTCACCTGAAATGCAAGTCTCTACTTCAAAAAACAAATTGCTAGAGTTTTAACAAAGTAAGATTACATTCTTTTAAATGTAGGCAAATCAAATTTCAACCAATTCTGACTACACAGCTGAATGATTTTTATTGAAATCTGTTCCTTTCCTTCTCTTGTCCCTCATCCCCAGATTTCAAGGTGACATGATACTTGGCCTGGAAACAAAATCTAAGGGCAAACTACTGGTACTTGGCGAAACTATAAATAATTAAACTCAACATTTTAGGCGAAAAGTGGTAAATTTGATAATAGGTACTGTTAGTGCCATCTACCATAGGAACAAAGCAATGCACCACAAAAGAAAATTGAATAGGGCCAATCTTGTTTTCTGGTACTGCCATGGAAATCACTGGAATCCACAAGTCTCTAAGGTTCTTTATGGACTCTTTCTTCTGCTGAATCCTGCTTTTGCTCTGATTTTACTACTTCAAGAGAGATCAAACAAAACCACCAGTATTCTTGAGCCTGAGGTCCCCTTGTATTCACAGAATAGTAGAGAACAGGCACAAACCAGAATATCACATCAATGCATGAGTAAGAGTCTCAAAAGGAAATAGAAGAACACTTTCCTTTCTAAAGCTGACCTACTCAATTTGATTGGATGACCAGAGAGGGAAAACTTTCCTGTGCTCATTCTGTAGCGTTCCTAGTTGGCTCTAAAAGATGCCCAGATAAAAGAACTGAACACTCAAATAGACTTCTATTGAATTTAAAATTCCCTGAAGTGCATTCCTCTTCTATCCATTCTAAAATCTATTGCTATTTACTTCTAGCTGCTTCAGAAAGTAAGCTGCAGTGTCTGATGCTGATAAAAGTTATAAAAAAATTCTTGTAAATTAGATATACTAAAATCTGGCAGCTTCTTCCATAAAGGATTATACTGGATAGACACGCAAAATTTGTCATCCTATCCCTCTGTTGCCCAATGTGTATTTAAAAATGGGCGATGCCACAAAAGCTAAATCCTGAATGAAGCAATGGAAAAGAACTGCCTCTTCTGGTTCCTGGGAGTAATAAATGAGCACAGACTCAGCTGGGTAGCAGAAGGGCTGTGGTGGAGACTTTTCCATGCTGTTGGCATGGAGAAGTCTATATCCCTGATCTGCCCCTAGATGCCAGCAATGAATTCAGATAGTGGGCTGAATCTTCAGTTTCAATACAGCATTGAACTCAGAACTGTGTTTTCCTCATTATGTCTGGAGGTGGTTATGCATTGTAACTGTTCATCACCAATACTTTTATTTCCTGTCAAAGTTATGGTCCAAGATCCCTTGATTTGAGTGATAACAGTTGACAACATGGATTAAAATCCTAGGTTATGAGGATTTGATTTTCCTGTCAAATGTCCATCTGCTTTTGGTGAAAGCATTCTGAAATGCAAGCTTTTTTGGATAGAGGAGAAATAAAGAATAATTTACCCCATTCTGAAGTCTTAATTTAAAATATGATGGAAACAATGGATATATTATGTTCCTTGATCAGTGTCAGAGCTTGTTGCATCACGCTATTATGGTAAACCATGCTAATTGAAAGCTTCTGATCTTTTTCCTCTCAAAATTAGTGGAAATCAATTAATCGGGGAAGGAGGTAGAAGGGAATGTGGGTTTTTTGGACTGGGCTGAATGAGGTTATTGACACAGACTTTTAACTATACACTGTACAGACCAAAGCACCTTTCCTATGGCATGCCTTTGAATAAATCCAGTTTTGCCTTTAAAAAAATGCAGCAGACTATCCCATATTCAGAGATAAATTATACACCCATCTTTGAAGAATAAAAAAAATTCCAGGAATTTGTGAATTTCAGGAGCAGACTGAATTGCAGAGAAACTTGTATTTTCACATAGAGCAAACAACAGGGTTGATGCTCAAAGGGTTCTTTTGAGAATACTTGCAGATCTGTCTTGTTCAATGTGCCAGCTGTATTGAAGTGTCTCTCTTTTCTGCAGCTTGCATAAAATGTTCCTTCTGGTAGTCAAAATCTGGGTGTTTTACCAGTCTTGACCTAAAAATATGTGTATCATAAATTTACATGAGTTCTAAACTATTTAGAGTACTTGTAAATGCCTATTAAAAATGCTGTAGACTTTGGCTTCATTTTAAAATACTTGGCTTGATTCTAAAGCAGTTTAAGGCTTTGGTTAATTAAAGTCTTTTTCATTTATAATCGATACAAAATGAAAGTTTTGTAGCTAAAATTATCAAGTTCCAATCTATAAGGTATCTTTATCTAAAAACCGTGAGTAGGTTTTTTGAAGACATGAAGAGCTGTAATTTGAATGCAAAATGTTGTTAATATGTTTATTCCCTGAGTGATTAGAGATCAGTTCTGTAAATGAATATGTATATTTCTGGGTGTGAATTCCTGTGGACCCACTTCTGTGACCAAAGCCAGGCATATACAGAGGCTTTACAGGGCCTGGAAAAACAATCTCCTGGATGTCTGTATATTCTTAGCCTATTTGATTCCTTTCTTGAGTTTCTTGTCTGATGAATCCACGAGAGGGCAGTACAGAGCAAGAGTAATGCAGATGCATTTTACTGCAGCTGTCTGAAAAACAGCACCCAAATCATCAGATTAGGGAGGTTAGTCCCCAGCATCATTCACTTATGGTATTAAACAAAAATTTGGAGTTAAGTCGGAAAAATTATTATATTTACTGTAATTTTAGGTGAACTTTGTCTTCTGATGTTGAAATCTCTTTTTATGCTTGTTTCCAACTTTCACAATTACAAGTTCTGTAAAATTACTGAAATTTGAAGAAAACTGGATTTAGAAAGCAATCATGATACTAAAGGTGCTGTGGCCATAATGAAATAAACCTCAAATAAATATAGTAAATTAAAATCTGTGAAAATTAGGGATAATAAATTATCAAAACAAACACAACATCTGCTTCAAGTCTTAAGATAGAATTGGGCAACTGATAAGTGCCTACAGGACATGCAGTTTTGTACTGGGGTAACAGCATTTTTGACACAGAAAGTCTCATCCTATTAAAAAAAACATGAATACAAAGATCGTTGCAGTAACTGGTACGACTGAACTATTTAAATCTGGTTAGAATTTCTCATTTAGACCCAAAGGCTTGCTGTGCTATATTTCTGATTGCAGCATTTCATTAATTAGTGATTAAATCACCTGTGCTTGTGACAATAGTACACTGGCTGTGCAATGTGGTGGTGATGAAAAGGATGCACCTGAGGTAGGATAAAAATTCAGCATATCTTTCTGAGCGAATTATTTTAATTCTGAGTATTAATTGAATGAATTTTTTCTCTCCTAATAGAAGTTGATGTTCTGAATATTACTTCACTAGGGAACTAATGAAACTAAGGATTTAAGCCAAAGTGGCAAGTGGTCCTTTAAGCATTTCACAGACTTAGTATTTTTGTGTGATCCTGTCACTTTTCTTTCCCACGGTAGAAGATGTCACACCTCATTTGTCATACGTTAGGCTTGAAGTTTACCTTCAGTGAGAACAAGCATGGAAACATTTCTGTAGATGCCTACCAGAGGTTTGTAACCTTAGCCTTTTCAACAACATCTGTGCATGCACTGACCATGATCTGACTGCCTTGTGCAGTGTCCAGTCTAATCTGTGTGCTGGGCTCCTGTCTGTGAATGACACAGTAGGCATGACAACTGCATGGCTTGTCCCATGTAGAGCAAGCTGCAATGAGGCCCCAGTTGTTTACCTGTGCTCTGCATAGAGGTAAGCGGTGCTCATTTTCTATGTCTGCTTCTGGTGCACCACAATTTGAACGTTAGTACAGAAAGCAGTGACTTGTAGAGGCAGGATATCAAATTAACCCTCTCTGGGAGTCAGGTACCGGAAGTTCTGGGTGCAGGGCTTTAGCCTTATTTTCAGAGTTTGATTATGCTGTTCAAAGGTATAATTTATCTTTGAATTTGAGCTCTGCTCAGTCCTGAGAGCAGCAGTAATAAAAATCCTACATGTTGCAGCTTCCAGATGGAGAAATAGCTCTGTTTCTTTCACTTCCTGCAGGGATGTGGATCTGTGTCCCATTGAGCTTGCTTGCATCCTCTTCCACTCCAGGAGCCAGCCAAGCGCATGTGTATATGCATGTGTGCTTGAGGGTAAATAAACACCAAAGCAAGCACAGACACACACATACTCACACAATGTCATGTTCCCTCTCTCTGTTTTGTCTTGAGTACAGAAGGGAAGAAGGATGGGTGTTCAGACAGGGGGCTGTGAGCACGCGAAGTGTGCATGCATGCAAACCCCTGTTTCTTCATAGCTGGGATGAACAGAGGTGAATACAAGTAGAACGGAGCGGCAGAAATAAGGAGCATGTTCCCTTTGAGAAAGGAGCAAATGAAGAGATTAAAAATTAGTAAAAAGCCACAGGAACTGTTAGCATTGAGTGCAACTGAACAAGTATGTGGGGAAAAAATTAGCTGTGTGCTTGTGCAATCAAATTGACCTATTGGTAATTTCTGCGTGATGTATTTAATGGTACACAGTTACAGGAAAGAAGAAGGGATGGTGGAAGTAGAAGTTTTGGTAGTTGCATGTGAGCTCCATAAGTAGACCTGTGCTCTCTCTGCAGTGGGACAGCAGCTGTGAGAGTGGGAGTGTTCAGGATGGGTATGCTAAACTTCTGGGGAGAAATGTAAATGCCTTTCAGTGTCCCTCTGTGAAAACTACAGCACTAGTTCTAGGGGAAACATGCTGAAGGATGTGTGTAGCAATCCTGACCAGAAGACCACATTACATCGGTAGTGACCCACGAAACAGTCAACCTGAGCTGTGCTGCACATGCAGCTTTGCCTTCAGGCTGGTGCTGTGCTGCCTGTGTCCCTTGGCTTCAGGACAGACTCAGCCCACTCCCTGTGAAAAAAGAGCCTGCAGGCAACTCCCACCACGCACCAGCGATTGCGCCACCTGCGTGGCCTTGCCTTTATCTAAAGGCACAGAAAGAAGTTCTCATGTGAATATCCTTTCTGTTTGATAGTAGAAATGATGAATAGAGTTGTTGTCTTGCAATAAAATCCTGCAATAGCTCAAATCACCAAAATCCCATGGATGTTGTCTGCATGATGTGCTACATGTGCATCAGATAATAATTTGATGCTGAACATTCAGATTTCCCAGCAGCAAAACAGGACATAAAATTACCTTTATTTTTCTCTCATTATAGTGTTATCTCTAATAAGTAGAATTTTAAATGATAACTTAGAGAGTGCTTTCTTACTGGGATCATAACAGAACAGCAACTTTTGGTCTAAAACAAGGTGTCGGATGAGAGACTGGCTGTACATTACCTGGATTTTCTGAATTATATCCTTGGCCTTCCCAAAATGAGTGCCAAAACTTCTTGAGAAAGGCATAATTGGACTCTCCTTTGGAACTCTTATTATCTTATCTTAGAGTGATACTGCTCCACAATGGAGCAGTAGGTTCAGTTTTCCTTTTTTTCCCCCAGGTTGGTGATGAAACAGAAGGCATCAGTATTGCAGCTTGTAGACATCACGAGCAGGGAAGGAAGTGTTAACTCCAGACTGCCCTTTTAGTCATGAGAGGACTGTATAGGGGTTGAGGTCAGCATAAAACCATATCAATCCTATGAACCACTCCTGTAATTTATCCCTTGAAACGATCTTCTTTAGTAAGAACAAGGTTCTCTGAAATCTTTGGCACAATTAATTGAAATGGTGAAAAAATTAATTACCATATTAAAAAAAAAAAAATTTCCTTTGACTTTTGGACCAAAAAGATAACAGTAGGTTGTAGCTGAGTATTTGACTTTTATAACTTCTTTGAAGGTTTCTATATTAGTAATTCTTGGTAATTTAATATTTTCCTGATGTTCCAAGACCATAGTTTTAATTCTCTTTAATCTCTCCATGAATAATTGAGCAGTAGCTTTTATATAGTGTTAGTCCAGTAGAACTACCGAATGTTTCAAGCTATTTACATGAAAGATGAACAGTTCTGCCAACAGAAGATGATTAATCAAAAGAAATTGTAAATTATGTATGACACTTACTTCTTTTCCTTTTTCCTCAGTAACTGTTAAAGTGATATTAAGTAAGTGGTATTAAATAAGGAGAAATAAGTTAATATAAGAAGTTCTTATGAAAATCAGATAAAAATAGAAGTGATAGGATATTATATTGTTTGAGACGTAGTTTAATCTACAGACTGTTGATAGAAATCATCCTCCTGATCATTATTGGCAGAATGGATGGAACATGTTCCAAAAGAAAAAATTTTCCAAGTCCTTCCTATTTGAAGTGAGTAAAGAAATTAGTATCTGGGGGTGAATGTGTTGAGGTGACAGTCTTATTTTTATCATGGTTTCTGTATGTGGAAGAGATACATTGAGCAAGACAAAAAACCAGAAAAATAACCAGAAGCCAGGGCAGATCCTGTTTGTACAGCTGGGAGCAAAATCAAGGAAGGAGTAAGACCAAAGCCTCATGATGCCATACTCTTAATAACTCTTGTATTCATGACTACCAAGGCTATCATGAAGCAATGATTGAAAAGAAAGATAACGTATTTGGTTAGACTTGCTGATATGACTGGAAAAAGTGAAAAATCTCTTTTATTTAGACACACTGAGCTTTTTTCAGCTGTTCTGTTCTGTGCTGAAAGCAACAGCACTTGTAGCTAAAAACAGAAAACAATGATTACAGCAGTGAACTATTAAGTCTATTCACTTCTAGGTTCAGAATAGCGTAAATGAGGAATTCTGCTTAAGGATCCTTGTACTAAATAGAACAGAGAAGTTTACTTTAGTTCTATTTTCTCAATACGGAAGACCCTTCCCTTTAGATTTATAACATAAATTATCCCTACAGCAGTTATGTGAGAAACGATTTTTCTTCCTGAATAGAGCTGTCTTTTCAACTATAGAGATACATGTGTGTGCCTTTCTGGGCATCAGGGGTTCTTCTGTTGCTGTGTCTGAAAGCGAATAGTGTTTTAAAGCTGCATCACAAACCAAACTCTGGCTGTTCTGCTGTGATTTGCGATGTAAATTTGAACTCTTTTCACTTGCTCTAAGAGACATTGGATTCAAAGTAACACTGAAGCCATCAATCTATGTAAGGGCCTGATGTGACATAGTATCATATGGTTACAGATGCATGAAATGGCTCTATAAAGTTGCTGAGTCTGCTAGTGCTGCTAGGTGCCCAGTCCGGGGTTTTATGACTTACTGGATAAACCCTGATTATTTTGTGGTGTAATGGGTAAATGATAGCTATGGGATGAATGAATCCTTGCCTCATAATCATCGAATCATAGAATGGCTTGGGTTGGAAGAAACCTTTGAGATCACGTAGTTCCAACTCACTACCCTTCTGCTAGACCAGGTTGCTCAGTGCCCCATCCAGCCTGTCCTGATACACTTCCAGGGATGGGACATCCACAGCTTCTCTGGGCAACCTGTTCCAGAGGTGCCTCACCACCCTCACAGTGAACAATTTCTTTCTAATATCTAATCTAAACCTGCCCTTTTTTAGCTTAAGGCTGTTCCCCCTCGTCCTATCACTACATTTCCTTGTGAAAAGTCCCTCTTCAGATTTTTTGTAGGCTCCCTTTAGGTAGAGATGTGAGGGTAAATGAGTCCTTAATTTGGCTAGCAAAGAACTTTGCATATCCATTGTGTTCTCTTTACCTTTATCCTTTTGTGTTCTCTTTATACCCTGTGTTCTCCTTTTACTGTTCATGGCTAGCAATCCAGCATATGGGAAAAAAGACTATTTGGCCAGATATAAATCTGCATTGTTTCACAATTTTCCAGGAGATAATTTCAGAATACTAAGGAAACAGTTCAAAGTGGGGAAAAAAACAACTGGGGATCAAACAGCCAGTAGAATGCCAGCCTCTTCCAAGAAATGTTGGCTTTATTATTCTTGTAAACAATCTTAAGAGTGAGTAGATAAAAAAGAAAGTGTACAAAAACTAACTATTCTGTGTGTTCTTTCTCTTTTCTTGGTGCCTTTGAAACAATTAAAGGTACATGTTGAAAAGGATGACTAAAGCTTACTAAATCTAGTGAGCATCTACAATAAAAACTAGGTTTTTAATAGGTTGTTTGGCTTTCCCTGTTTTCAGTGGCTTGTTTCCCTTGGAGTTTTCTCTTTCTTTTTCTTTATGCATTACTCTACCAAAAGATGACTGTTAGAAAGCATACATTCATAAGACTTCTATTACTATTTTCTCTTATTTGAAATTTTAATCAGGAAAACCCAAACCTGACTAACCAAATGCTTATAAGATGTAGGGTAATCAAAAGTACTGGAGAATGATGTAATTTTCTCCTTTATTAGTGATGGAAAACTGAATACTTGCCAGCCCTCTACCCCCAATTTCTTTAGACTCTTCACATGAGAAACATTATCTCGATTTTTTTCCTGTGACTCCCCTCCAGTTTTGTTGCTGAGCATGACATTAGATGGCAAGGGATGTCCCTTTGCCCAGGTTGTGTCCTCTCCCAGCATCTTGCCCGCTCCCAGCCTGCTTGCTCATGGTCAGAGAGAGGAACAGAGAAAGCCTTGACTCTGTGCAAGCACTGCTCAGCAATAGCTAAAACACCGGTTTGTTAATTGGCTCCATTGCCACTCTGATCCTGTGCACCCTGTAAAATCTGAAAGCAGTCACTGCAGCTCCCATGCATTTTCATGCTTAATAAGGGCCCTATGGCCTAGTTACTTAAAAAGAAACTAAATAAGAGGAAAGGATGTGAGCTCAGTTTTAATTTTGCATTTATGTTGAAAACATGACTGTTATATGTAAGCAAGAATGTGGACTTAAAAGCTTAATTCAACATCACAGATAAAAATCCATATTCTCTGGTGAATATGCAAACGACATTTGTGCAGTTTTAATTTCTTGTCTGCATGTCTGTCCTTAATTGTTCTTCAACTCTTCGTGCTATCAATTTGCACCCGTACACAACTCAGAGGTTGCTTTTTTTTGTGAGAAAATGTAAAAAAATGCTTATTGTTATTTGGGTATTTAAAATGTTTTAGTCATCAGTTTGGAAATATAACCAAAACAAATACATTTTTAAAATAGATGGTTCATTTCCCAGACTAGACAGCACTGGAAGACCTATAAATACACTACATGTGTCTGTTCCTCTACTGGGAAATCAAATGACATTAAAATACATTTTGAAGAGCTGTGATGATTGATATATAAAATGTTGTGGGCTAATTTCCTACATATGTAAATCAGTCTGGAAGCTATGAAAAATGTGATCAGACAGCATCTGATACATAGCTAATGACCAGAGAGGGGCATCATCACCACTTCACTTGTTTTAATACTTTAGATGTTCTTAAATGTTATCCTGTCCTAATTACAGTTGCTACAACAATGTCACAAGATTGGCAGCAGATTGACTACATTTAAGACATATTTTCCAGTGGCATATCAATGATCTCTTGTTCCTTCAGTTGTGGCCTACAAAATGACTCAACTTGTTCTGTGATGTACTCAGTTGTTCCTCATGGACATTTTTCATAGTTCTCATGTATTTTTAGGTTTGTGAACCATGGTTGTGATCATCACAATTTCTGCTTCAAAACTACTCTTTTATCACTCTCTAGTGTCATTAGAAGCCCTAAACTTCTGCCTTTTTTCCAGGTTTTTTTTTGCATACAAGGGAGTCATATTTAAATCTTTCAATAAGCATAACTGTAACTTCACTATCAGAAGTGCTGTTTGCCAGTTAGCTGATAAATTAACAGGGCAAATAAATAAAAGAAAAGGCTGTATAGTGGCAGAACTGTACCCAGTTAGCAAGAATAATTCTTCTGCTACCCATCATATGAAAATTACTATGAAAGTGACAGAACACTGGCACACATTGTCCGAGGGGTGTGTGGAATCACCCTCTCTGGAAATATTCAAAAGTCATCTGGGTATGGTCTTGGGCAACGAGTTTTAGGGGGCCCTGTGTGAGTAGGCATGTTGGACCAGACGACCTCCAGACTTCTCTTCCCACCTCAGCCATTCTGTGATTCTGTGAAAGAAAATATATTGGCCTCCACACAAAACCCAAATCCAAACCAAACAAAAAGTTCCATCAAATTTAAAATGAGCATATTCAGCATAACTCTGCGAAAATATAGACCACACTTTTATAATGCTACTGTATAGACCAATTTATTTAGTTTTAAATTACTTAACACTACTTAATGTTGGAGTTGAATTTTACTTCTCCCCTAGAAATATCCTCAGGATATGCAAATGTGAATTACATAGGTAAAATTCATGGCCAAATCTCTGGAACCCTAAGATGGCTGCAAAAATTAGTTTTACTAATGCCTGAAGCCTCCCTAACTATTATTTTTCATAAATACTCTAGAATTATTCTCACACAGGTTATATATTGTCATGTTTTTGTCTGAAAGACAGTGACTTTAAACACTTAGAGAAACACTTAAATTTTAATTCTGGTGATGCTAATTATGCATTCAAGGATAAATTTAATACTTAATGTATTTAGGAAAGTAGTTACACATATGGGGATGGGTGGATGAATGATATGCATACAAGCACTCTTGTTTACTTCATGGTTCTTGCTAACATGCATTAGCAACAGCAGGGCCAAGGAGAATCTCCATTCTTTACTGGATGCAGCAGGAAACATAGCAACAAAGGATGAGGAGAAGACTGATTAAAAATTGAGTTCTGGAGGATGAACTCTGACTGTATGAAGTGATATTCTTCTTTTCTCCCATTTTCTGTGCATGAGAACAACAGCAGTACATATGATAGTTGCACGGCACATAATGGAAAAATCTTGATTTATCAAGTAATACATTTGCATTTGCCTTTGTTTATAAATACAAGGTCCATTTACATCTTCAGAGTGGGAAATTGTTGCCACTTTTAGCAAACATATGAATAGCAGGGGAAGCAACAATTATGAATTGAAAAAAAAAACTTCATAGAAGATTAAATATAGTTAACAGCAAAGTAGAGTCTCCACGTACATTTAGGCTGGAAGACAGGTGATAAAGAAATTCTCACTCCAGAGGAAAAAAAGCTTTGGAAGACAAGGACAAGCAGTCATATAATGAACTTTTCAACTCAAGCAGTCTTTCCTATGTTGTTGTTCATTACTTTATGATTATAGATCACTTCTATGCTGAATGCTGTGATCTGGACTGCTGCTCTTAAGCACACACAGATTACTTAGGGCAGCATAAAAAGGCAGAAGTGATTGCTTTTCAAGAAAACGTGAACCCACACATGGAAAACGCCTTGCAGCAGCAGCATCACTAATGCTTTGATAGTATATGAACAAAAGTACAGGTGATGGAGGTGGAGTCTGCAGCTGGGTCCAGTGGCTGACAGGCAGGGACATGGTGAAGGGGCCAGGCCAGGCCAGTGGTCTGCAGCTGAGAGTCAGAGCTGGTGAGGAGAATAAGGATCAGACATGGCTGGTCAGTGCCATGGCAATGGGACTGTGCAGAGGCCAGGCTGGGCCATCAGTTCATGGCTGGGCCTGGCTCTGCGGAGCCCATGGCCAGGCAGGGCAGAGCTGGGGGAAGCTGGAGACCACCCTCCTGTAACACCTCTAGAGCAGGGTGAGCAGAGCCCTGGAGGCTGATGTGGGGTCCTGGGCCACGGGCAGCATGGAGGGAACCCTGGGGAGTCAGGGCAGGGCTGTTAAGGCTCATAAGGGACCTGAGAAAGTGTATGTCTCTGTACTCACACTTGACAGAAAATACATGTTTTAATACTCTTAACCAGAGGTTTCTCTCTGTGAATTTTTGAAGATTGAAATGGCAAAGTAGGGTTGGTCATCATTATGAGTTTGTACAGTGGCAATCCCACAGAGTCACAGAACGGCTGAGGTGGGAAGGGACCTCTGGATGGCCTGGGGTCCAGAGTGTCTGCCTGGACAGGAAAACCCAGAGCCAGCTGTCTGGGACCCTGTTTGGACATCTGATCCCCGGCAGAAGATTTAAGAAAGAAAGTGGGATGGACTTTTGTCCTGCCTCAGGTATCCTGAGCTCACTGAAGGAACCAACTGGGATGTTTTCAAGCAGTTAGACAGCACTTTGTGTTTCAGACATTTCCTTATTACAGTCACTCCTATGTAGTCTCTAGTTGATTTCCTGCTGTATACATAATGAATTTTTTTTGTGTGGAATAGGTTATATCTCACATATATTTCTGTTCTTTAGATCCTCAACACAGCTGTTCATATGCACATGCAATTCCAGGGGAAAACACCAGACATTGTACTTTTTTCTAAACGCTGATGATTTCTTTCATAGTAAAGTTGCCTTAGAAAATTTTCTTTCTCTGGTTGCTTTAGATTGGGGAATTGTTCAGTTAGGTGATACACTGTTTAATCATGCAGCAGATGTCCTGTTTTTAGCTTTTCAGGTACTGTGCCAATACCTGAGCAGAATCTGTAGGTTTTGGGTTGCATAAGTGCAGCAGTTTAAATGGCTAAATTCTAGGTTAAAATCAGAGCAGGCATATTTAGCATTTGGTAGTTTGCAGATATTGTCTTATTGATTCTGCTTTCTTTTGTGGGAGGTTGAGAAAACAGGGAGGATCACAGCACTGACGGAGCTATAATCTGTAGCCATAGCCCTGCTCCAGATCTACGGAGCTCAATGCAGGATGGGCTACACCAGCTAATATGGCAGCACTGGGGTGAAACAAGACAGAGATAAGAAAGCAACTTTTACCCACTTGAACAATAACCCGAGACTAAGTTCCAGATCTAAGGGTACAACATGCAGAAAAGGTTGTCTGACTAGAGAGACCGGGATACTTGGATAGTGTTTGACATTGGGAGCACTGCTAACATCATGGATTTGTGGTGATTTGTTATTGTTGGGATGTTGGTGCAGTTTGGGTGTAGGTGAAATGAAGATTTGAGGATCTGTAAGAAGCAGCGTGGTGAGACTCCTAAGTCTCTGGGCGCAGATACTGTGTGTATGCATGTGGGGAGAAAGGTCAAGGGCAGGCTCGTGGAGTGGTAGGCTACGGCTGTGCAGAGTCAAAGGGCTATTATGAGCAGACTCCAGTGGGAGAATCAATTGCCATAAATATTTAATTACTGATTTGGGTATTGAGAAAGAAGACAAGCATTGAAGACTTGGGGAAAACACCTTTCTTTTCCTTTTCTGAGGCTTGAGTTCACTTCAGATACCATTTCTTCCATCTTCCTTGTCTTCACCCCCCTTGTTGTCACTTATGGGTACTCCCAGTCCCTTTTGTGAGGTGATGGGTGACAGAGGTAGTTTGGATCAGTGTGTAGTAGTTTCCTTCTGCTGCTCCTTACTTCTTTTCTTTTTCTGCCTCTTACATTTTTTTCCATTTCTCTGTGTTAGTCTTATCCATGGGACTGTGGCATATTGTTGGCTCCTGTCAATGTTGTCCTTCAGAACGCCAAGGTCTTTCCCTGCAGAACTGCTTTCTATCTTGTTGGCTGGCAGTGCTTGCTGATACTTCTGTGGTGCAGGACTTCACATTCTCTCTTGTGGGAACTTCATGAGTTCTTTTTTGTTGAGGTGCCTCTGAAGAGCAGCACAATGACCTTGTGTATCCACTACTCCTCCTGGTTCTGTATTTAATGAAAACTTAACAAGGATGCACTCTATCCCATAATCCAGATTATTAATGAAGCGGATGAACAGTATTAGATACACTACCAGCCCCCAGATATACCCCTATTAGCTTGCCTCCATCCAGAATTTATGCCAGTGATCAAAACCCTACGAGCCTGGCACTTCAAAGAAGCACAGAATGACTGATACGGGATGAGACCTCTGGAGGTCATCTGTTCCAACCTCCCTCAAGGGGGCTCTAGTAAGGGCCACCCAAGAGCCAGTTGCCCAGGACCATGTTCAGATGACTCTTGAATATCTCTAAGGGTGGAGACTCCACAACCTCTCTTGGTAAGGTGTGCCAGTGCTAGGTCAAGCTCAAAGTGAAAAAGTGTTTCCTAATGTTCAGAAGGAACCTCCTGTGTTTCAGTTTGTGACCATTGCTTCTGGTCCTGGTGCACTGGGTGCCACTGAAAAAAGCCCAATTCTCTCTGCTTTAGAACAGAATTATCTAGGTTGAAAAAGACCTTTAAGGTCATCAAGTCCAACCACCAACCCAGCACTACCACTGTAACCCCTACACCACTAAACCATCATCCAGATTCAGACAGCTCTTGAACACCTCCAGGGATGGTGGCTCCACCACCTCCGTGGGCAACCTATTCTAATGCCTCACCACCTGAACAAAGAAAAAATTTTTCTTATATCTCATCTGAATCTCCCCTGTCTCAGCTTAAGGCCATTTCCTCTGGTTCTCTCACTCCCAGTACAAGGGACCGGCATGCACCTCACCACAACCTCAGGGAGTTGTCGAGAGTGATGAGGTCCCCACTGAGCCTCCTCTTCTTGGGAATAAACAAACCCAGCTCCCTCAGATATTCCTCATAAGATATGTTCTCTAGTCCTTTCATGAGCCCTGTTGCCCTTTGCTGGACATGCTGTAGCACTCCCTTCTAGTGTATGTGCACATGGATGAGATCCAACCCTTCCCCTAACCCGAGCCTTCTCTTCCCCAGGCTACAGAGCCCCAGCCTAGGCTAAACTGACCCACACATATATATAGTAATGATACCAGATCAATTCCTGTGTTATGAAATGTGTCATGTTTTATCAAAGAATGACACAATAAAAAGGATATTTTCTACCAAAAAGAATGCAGGCCTTGGGATTTGGAGTTGTACTTCGGAAGTGGCTCAATTTCTTCATCCAAGCAATATGATCCTCCAAGGCTTAGTACTCTAAATCTTACTGCAATAATTCCTTTCATTTGCTCGATAAACCTTAGTTCACCACTCCTTGCTGGAAGTCCAAATCCTGCATCTAGCATAATTTATGGAATTTATTTCATCAATTTAATTTATTTCACCCGGCATTTATTTACAGAATCAAGTACCAGGGCTGTAACACCAGTGTCTCACAGGGAAGCCAAACTGCACTAGCAAGTGGAGTGCAAATCTGTGATAACTCACTGGGACAGCAGGTCTTACAGCTGTGTTATGTATTACCTCCTTTGTAATGTAAAAATAAAATGGTTTTTATTGCAGCAATTTGAAAAGCAACTGAAAAGACAATTATTGAGGCAACGTTATTACTGTAACAGAATAAATTCTGTTGTCTGAGAAGGAAAAACCTATCAGATATTACAGTTTACACAGATTAGCATAGGTGTTACTGTTTAGTCTCCTATGGTGAAATTCCTGCCAGTGTAGGATTGCTGCCCTTTACTGATAATTCTGGTTTACAACAGCAGCAAATTTTGTCTCTTTTCAGTAGGAGGTACTTTTTGGAAACACTGCCAGGTATTTTTGACATTATGTGAGCAAGGAAGAGTGAGTTATGAAGGCCCATGAAAACATAAAAGCTGCCAAAAAAAAAAAAAAGGCCTCTATTGATTTGTGGGTTAGTAATAGTCAAGTGTATAAATGGAGCTAATAGCTGGTAAGAACCCAGAGGTGCACGTAGTGAGATGGCTTAATTTGTTGTGCTTGCACAACAAATAAGTGGTAAGCTCCAGATTCAGTTCTTAGGTTACTGTTTTCTGGCCATGTGTCTTCATCAAGTATAGTGAAATATTTTTAAAATTTTGATTTCATATTGTTGACAGAACATGTTTGTGTGCTTTTTAGTTGCACAAACATTTCTGCAGTTCCTTCCAGTGGCCATGGAGCACCTGTGCAGGAAACTCTAGAGTCCAAACAATATCATAGTGGCTGAGTGGGAATTCTTACTGTGGAAAATAAAAATGCTTACTTCCACAGGAAATTCCTAATCACCTATTCCCATAGCTGCCATAGTGCACTTATTGCTACATGGCCTTTTAGAGATGGCCATAAATGGTTGCTGATCCACACCTAACTTGTACTCAAATTATCCGTTTTTCAGCACTCATAAATCGGTGTGCTGTCACTGGCAGACACATTTATATCTTGCATCTAGCAAGCTTTGTCTTAGAGCAGCATTATATTGCTGCTGAATGTAAAGAGTTCTATTAAGCATAGAATGATGCTTAACAGCTAATAATGAAGAAGAGACTAATATTGAGACACTACTTGGCTTCTTCTCAGGTTTCATGGCTTCTTGGCAGAGCAAAAGTGTTTCAAAATCAGCATAGTTGGCAAGTCCTGCATTCCATTCATACGGAGAAGTTACTCAGTGGTGGATGTCATACCAGGCTGAGTATAAGAACAACAGTGCAGCCAGCAGGTTGAGGGGAGTAATTCTTCCCCTGTGTCCAGCACTTCAGAGACTGCTGCTGGAGCACAATACCCAGTTTGGGGCTCCTCAGTACCAGACAGACAATGACATGTTAGAATGAGTCCAGCAGGAAGCTTATAGGGTACAAGAAGTGGCTGAGAGAACCAGCTGAGTTTGTTCAAAGTGTAGAAGAACAGGCAGGGGTGGTGCTGCTCTCTGTAACTCTCTACAAACTATGGAGAGATTAAGCCAGAATCTTCTCAGTTATGCAGTGGAAGGATGAGGGGCAACAGACACAAATTAGAATACGGAAAATATTGACGATATATGGGGAAAAAACCCCGTAGGAGTGTTAAAAGACTGGAACAGGTTTCCCAGAGTAGTAGATACTACAAACTCAGCTGCGTAGCTTTCTCTAACTGTACTTGCTTTGAGCAGGATATTTAATCTAGGAGTGCTAGAGGTCCTTGTCATCTATATGATTTTTTTGATACATGTTACTGCAATAATTCTTTACTTCCTTACAGACCCTACTAGAGGGATCAGGAAAAAGTATTTTATAACTACACATAAACCCACACAGATTAGACAAATCCTGTCTGATTTACTTGTCTGGATTCAGAAGTGGTTATTATCTGGTCCCATAGTGCAGGGAAATGAGACATAGCCTCCAAATCTAGATTTACCTGGGCAAAGTATTTTTTAAACACTTGCATTAGTAGTTGTGCATGTGAAATAAAGGAACTTTCTCATAGTCTCAAAGGGCTGCAATCAACTTGCCCCAAAATTGGGGTATGTTGTTGTCTTGAACAGTTTATGCCTGAAGTGCGAGGACTGTTGCTTTGGCTGTCTTTCTTCCATTAGAAATAGCAATTTGCTGGTAAAAAATCAGCAATGTGTTATTTTTTTAATCCCAACCTTAGCACTTAGCATCATAGGACTTCTCCCTTACAGGAAAGGTAAGATAATAAACATGTACCAGGTCCCAGTCATGTTGCTTAATGCCTGAATGGCAGGCACTCATATCATACCACAAAGTTCAGGTTATTTTTAAAGTGATATATCAAAGTGGTTGTGTTATGGAAACTAAATCCTGGAAGATAGAGGAGCTGAATGAATAAGTTTGTCTTTTTTTAAAACAAAATGTTCCACATCCTTGTTTAATCAGTGTTGCTTGAAAGAAATTTGTACTGCTATGGTTGACATTTCATAGTTCACTGGGGACAAATGATGTGAATGTATTAACCAAGTCATATATGTTATCATGATAGGTAGAAGTGAATGGGAAGGTTAACAAGAAAGTGACTCAGAACAAATGATCATGTTTTATTAAAAGTATTCTACAAACATTTAATATTAATGTGTAATCATTTTATGCTTGACGAACTAAGTATATTCATGAAGAAATCTGTGTGGTTTTGTTTAGTTCATAGATTTTTTTGACAGTGATTTTTTATTTTGTTTTTAAAACATTCTTTCCTTTTTCTACCTTTCTAGGGAAGAAAAGTGCATTAAAACATGCAGTAAAATGGCTTTTTTCTCATACACAGCTAAAATAGACGGGTGATAGTTCAAGTAGGGTTACACAGCTAGTCCATATTTCATCTGAGTCTTTAATGGTCAGGGAAGTTAATGGAGTTATGATGATTTATGTCAACTGATGATCTAACCTTGTATCATGTTGTTTTGTGGTTGAAGCACATGGCTTGGCCTGCAGAGCCTCGTCTTCTTCCCTGTTTGGACAAATGAACAAAGAACATCCAAACACACAAATCATAGTTAGTCTGTGAATTATTGTACTATAAAATAAAAAGTTGCCACTGTGGTAAACTTACCATTCAGAATTTTTTTTTTTAAATTCTGCTTTTAAAACCAGAAGGTTTTAGTTCTTCATATAAAAATCCAGCAAACGATTACTGCAACACTCTGCTGTACTAGGCCTTGAATTCTGAGCATGTCCAGCTTTACTCTGCTTTTCTGCTGATAAGCTCTAAATTTTTAAAGCCTTCATTTTGGCAGAAGCTTCATCTTCTGACAGCAGCAGTCCTACCTAGGGAAGAACAAATTCAGATTTCTCTGTAGTAGTTATCATTCTTTCAGCTCTTTAATAATGAAAATACATCAGCCATAATAAAATCCAAATTAATTCTTCAGCTTAAAGTTTGTCTTTTCTCGATTGATAGGTCCTGCTAGAATCCTTAGTTTGGAATAGTTTCAAAATATTACTTTCTCTGGTCTAGTACTCTCTGAAGGGTTGGAGATGCAAAATATCTGCTTTGGGTATCATCAACATTAAATCTCTGGAGTATAATAGCAGTTTGTTCTGTACTTTCAACTTTAACCAATGAACTCAGTGTCTCAGCTGTTTTTTATTATCTGTGGAAGTTGCTACATGGCAAAAGGAACTCAGAGAAAAGAGGAGCTTAGCTGTCACGTACCTTATAGCACATCATAACTTGAGCAGCCTGTATTTATTCTTGGTTTTCCAGAGACAGAGAGATGGTGCAAGTATTGGTTGCGTTACAGAAAATGGAAACCTTCAGACCAATCAGATGCTTTTTGTTCTGTGCTGGTATTGCCAGTGTGACTTGTGTTGTGCTTACATGCATGTCTAGCTTGCTTCTGGATGTCTGCTTTATGTTACCTCTCCTTGCCTGCTCCTCATCCTCTCTCTCAAACACACATTTGGGAGCATCAAAATAATTCCTGAAAAAGTACGAATTGAGGTGAGATCTTTTTTTGGTCTTGGGTTTTAAGTTAATTGATATTTGACGATCCTGTATCATTCAATCCAGCAATTTAAGCAAAATACAACATTTTTAAACCCAATTAGAAGCATTGCTTAATTTAAGATTAAATTAAGTTTTTCACCAAATATTGACAGTATTTTACACTGCACATGCAATGACTAGAGAGATTACTGATCAATTTTACATTTCAAAAAAAGATGAAAAATACCTAAGCCATTGTCCAAGAGTAAGAATATTAAAATACTTGAGAAAAAACCCTCACCTTTTTGAACATCAAACCAAAGATTTTTTGTTAAATAAAATATTTAATGTCTGAAACTCTGAATAGCAACAGTAAGTCTTTGCACTCTGAGGGACAAAAGTTCCTTACTAAGATGTGATAAAAATACCTCTTTTATCAAAAGTATTTCAAGCTGAGTGAAAGAGAGCCTTCAAGTGGGTCTAGACGTAATGTACTTGCTGAAATATAAAGGATGCCTGTTAAAGTCAGATACAGATCTGTCTTATAGGTTGTACCAGCTGATGAATGTAATGTTCCTTCTGCCTTCTAAGTCCTTCAAAATAATTGCATATGTTTATATAACAGTTCAACAACTAGTGTTGGAAACTTATTGATGAGTTACTGCCCCGTGATTAAATATGAGCAAACGAACAGGCTACAGTCTTCAGAGAACTTGCTGTACATCAGCTAACACTATTCCTGAAAGCTCTTAATTAGTTTCATCTTATTATAAGATTGTTTTTATTTTTACCCTAAAGTAAACTGAATGGAAATTCGTTACACTTCTCTTAGTATCATACTCTGTTTATCTGTCTGTTAGCCAAAAGCCAAAGAAGTGGTTGAGTTATTTTTCTGTCATTGTTTCCACATAAATCCCTGTCGCTCAATCTCTCTTTGGTTGCTCTGCAGAGATCCCATGCACAGATCAAAAAAGGTGTTTTAATTGATCAGCTATGGCTTCTTTCCCATGTAGAATCCATAGTGATATAAAGATGGCTAGCAACATAAAAGACTTTGTATTTCTTACCAGGATGGGTTTTTTGACATTACTTGTATAAATAGTATTCCTCTTATTTCAGCCTGCACGGTTTATAATTAATTTTATTTCAACTTCCTACCAGCTTTTAGAAAGGTTGCTAGATAGCTAACATGAAGAAGTTGTAATCAGATGTCCTCAAATTGCAGTAATTGTCTGCAGCTGTCCTTTCTGTTCTTCTGCTTAGACATTACACAAGGTGAGGTTTTAATTTAAACAGCTTTCATCAGTGTACCTAAGTTGGGGTTGAAGTTTGTGGAGACCATTTTTATTTTGTAATGGTGACTTCAGGTAAGGTCAATTTCTTCTTCAACAAATTATTTCTTGAAGAAATCTTGCCATGCATTTTGTGTTAGTACATTGTCTTTTAATACCAATCTAAAGTCAAAAGATACTTGTACTAATTCTGCTCCTGGCTTGGGATTCTGTGCGCATGCTGGCTCATGCTAGATAACCTTCTGAAGAAAAACCATCTGTAGTGATCACTTGTCGTTATAGGACTTGGGTGACTTTTACTGCAGGATTTCTTAAAGGTACAATTGATCTCCACAGGGAAAATCAAATACATTCGTTTAATTGAAATGCAAATCACCCTTTTTATTAAGAGCTATAATCTGTATATATCCTTTCAGATTTATTTTTTGATAAATTAGATTTGAAACATGCAGTAGTTCTTTCCATGCTAAGTAAAGCTGAATGTTAAGATTTTGTTTGTTACAAATGTTTGCTGTTTCTCTTGTGCTGGTGGGAATAAAATTATTAAAAGCCTTGTGGATAGATACACACCATTGTAAGAGGCTCCTGGAAAAACTTTGTGGTCAAGTCCTCTGCATGCATACTTGGGAGAGCAATGTTGTAGCAACTTGGGATAAAAAAGTCTGGTTTTGGGAGGGAGATCAGCTCGTATTTAGAATACTTGCAGAAAGCTTTTGATTATATGAGCTCACTCATTATGTTAATGATAATTTTACAGTAAAGGTTATAAGTTACTGTGCTCAGGACCATTTAAATGTCTTTGTGGTTAAGTACCTCCATCTTTCTTCCAAAATGCCATAAAGATTGTAGAACTGATTATTTTGGTTCAGTCTAAACATATAATGACTTCTCTTTAAAAACTGTGGTTGCAAAGTTGGTTTGGTGCAAATTCTGTGGTGAATGAACAGACAGTAATGTGTCAAAAGTGAACTTTGCAATTTATTTACTCTTCAACGCTTCCTAACACTTTACAGCTAGCCCTGTACATACTAAGCTTTTAATTGCACAGTATGGTACTAGAGTCACCTGTAAAGAAACTGTTTTTATTCTGGTGAACTTTTTTAGTGTTTGCTAATCACATTTTTTGGATGGGCCTCTTAGTAATTCTTAAGGAGTTTTTGGTTTTATTTATTTATTTATTTAATATAAAAATTTGTTTCAGATCTCTCTGAGAAGAAGACAATTTTAAATTCCCAGCTGGATTGAGGAGTCCTTTACAGTGCTGTAATACAAGATAATGTGCCCTGCAGAACACTTGAC
The DNA here is from genome assembly GCA_013397775.1 of Eulacestoma nigropectus. Lineage (NCBI taxonomy): Eukaryota > Metazoa > Chordata > Aves > Passeriformes > Eulacestoma > Eulacestoma nigropectus. The sequence continues at coordinate 1,100,044 of VZTE01007284.1, read as the reverse complement.
TTCATTCTTGTGTGATACTGACACAGTCTTGCATCAATATCCATCATTCAGTGACAACGCAGAAACAAATCCATGCAGTTTTTCCATAGAGACCATAAGTGTCATGGCAGATCATTGAAGTTTAATTGCTATCATCTGTCATGCATAAGATATTTAATATGGAATCTTGGTCCAGATCATCAGATAGGACCACAAAGATGATTAAGGAAATGGAAGATCTCACATATGTGAAGAGGCTGAGGGAGATGAGACTATTCAGCCTGGAAGGGAGAAGGTTCATGGGCAATGTTATCCTAGTTTCTAAATGCTTGATGGGAGAGAATGATGAAGAGGGAGCCAGCTTTTTCTCAGTAGTGCCAGCTGACTGGATGAGAAGCCATGGGTACACATGAAAAACCATGAAATTCTGATTGAACACAAGACTTTTTTTTTTACTGTAGAACACTGCTCAAACACTGGCACAGGTTTCCCACAGAGTTACTGTGGAGTTGAGACTCTGGAGTTACTCAAAACCTGGCTGGACAACCTGTCCTGTTGCCCTAGGCAGTCTGCTGCAGGAGGGTTGGACTAGATCTGAAGAGGTCACATCCATCCTCAGTGGTTATGTGTATAGGCCATATGTATTGCCATATTTTTTTTCAACAGGATTCTAAGTAGAAATCCAACTTGGACCTCAAATACCCTTGGACCAAAATAGTTCTTGTTGCATTCCAGAGTTATAACATCCCATGGGAACAGAATGATTTTTCCAGTTTCTCCAAATCAATGTCTTTCCACATACGGAGCAAGGATTGCTGTCTCCCACATGCTAGCATAATCAATACACTGTTTTACATAGCCCTACTTGTCTAAAATACAGAAACATGTTATCTACTAGTCAAGTTTCCTGGTACATCACAGTGTAAAATCGGCTGTTCAGTTGCTTAAAATGTCTTGTTCAGGCTAAATTTTTTTTATCTTACGTCTCTATATTCTACCTTTCTTCTACTTCATTCTTTTTTACTCAATTTTGGTGTAGTGAAAACTACAATTGGAGCAATTTAGCTTTTTCCTGAAACTAGGGGAAAAGAGTAATTTGCCCCGTGTCTTTATTACTTCAAGCAAGTTGTCAGGAAAACTGGCTGAGCCTGTAGGCACGTATATTTTCCACAGATTGTGTCTGGTACTTAGAATGACTTTTCCTATCATTGCACATCTGCTGTGGGCTTTGCTGCATCCAGTGGCCTTAGATGAGTCATAAAAATCTCTTGTGTGTCGTCACTAATGCTTTTGCTGGCCCAGATAGCTGGAGCTGCCTGCTTCAATGAAGGAGCATTGTGTGAGGATAGCAAGAGTGTAAACTAGGACAAGGATCACTTTGGCTTTAAGGTCTCCTGGCAGTGAGATACAAACATGTAAACGGAAGGGATTCTTGATTCTTACTTGTATAGAAGATGGGAAAGAAAGACAGTAAGCTGCTGCTCCTGCCTCTTTTAGCTGTCACCTTGGTCTGTGAGCGTCCATGCGGATTGTGACAACCAATGGCACGCAGCTGAAGCCAAGAGCACAGAGGAATGTCCAAAATCAAAAAATGTAGTGGACCCTTCTTTCTGCTTTCCTGAAAGAAAGAGAGGGTGCTTTTCGACAGGAATTTTAACAGGTTTGAGGCATTTGGCTACAATGGCCTGAAGAAGGGCACCCACATGCATTTAGGAGTGGGAAACTATAGTGTGTTCTACTCCAGTGGCTTCGGATCTTTTTTTCTGGTTATCACTTGAGAACTTCATCATGGGGTTCAGTGTGGTTTTTTTTTGTTTTGTTTTTTTTTTTTTTTTTTTTTTTTTTTTTTTTTTTTTTTTTTTTT